>NW_010580931.1:58281-68765 GCF_000705375.1 Tinamus guttatus | reverse complement strand
ATGATAAGCATCAAAAATATGAGCCTGCTGGTCTTTGCTTTTCATTTTTCTTTACCTTTGTCTTTCAGTCAGAGCCTCCTGCAGTGTGCACACAATGTGATCAATAACTTTTTTCATGCAGTAATTATCTCTATGTGGTATTATCTGAACACTGTTTTTCTTTATTACCCAAAAGATGCAGGAGATATTTATATAATCAGCTGATCCCATTTTGGATGAAGCTGCTTCATGACAGCAGGAGAAAGTTTGTTCTAAATAGCCTTTTTAAACAAATGTTATATGGAAACCTTACTAGGTAGTATTACTTCTTTCTAAAGGAAAAATATTCTAAATACTTTTTTTTTCTCCACTTAAAAATGTATTTAATTAAACACAAAGGAAAATGAAGTGTCTTGTAAAATCTTAATATACATGAACAGAATTTTAAGCAATTATGCAAAGTCAGTACATTTTAATAAAAAAAGCCAATGCAGAAAATATGCAACTGTCCTGAAGTTCCTAGATGATGACTGAGCTACTGAGTTTTCAAAGTAAAAGCTCCTTTTAAAAAGTAAAACTTCTCTCTGGAATATGTTCTCGTTTCATTGGCTTCCACTTTTCACAGATCGAGATTTTGCAAGAATCACGCATGATGATCCCGGACTGCCAGCGCAGACTAGAAGTTGCACGCTCAGATCTCACTCAACTATTAGTAAGTACCGCCCCAAAAGCTGCTTCTCACATACTGACACCTCATACAATGCAGTGTTCTTTCTCTGCTGAAGCTGTATAAACATGTTTAGTCTGCAGCATAATTTAAGTATAATAAACTTAAATTTACCTGTAAAAAAAAACCTGCAAATTACTTACAGGTTCCAAGACTGGCATCCTATAACATACCAGTATTCCATTTTGCATAACCATCTATGCAGACTTGGTCTGCAGTATGCAAAAGTGTGTGTGTTACAATGCTAGAAATGGCCTTTAATGGAATATATCCCTAACAATGCACTTAAGTAAGTACTGAGCTTATTACACATTCAGGTAAAATAGTTTACCTGCTTATCCCTCCTTCGGTGGGAATATATATAATACTCTTCTAGTGACCTGAAACATTCAAAAATACTTTGCTAAACATTTACTTTGCTATGGACAAATGAAACAAACAAACAAACAAACAGCAGCAGAAGTCTGTGCTGCATAGTGCTTATGTGATTTATTAGTGAGGTGGGCATTAGTGCTCCATTTGTAGAATATGAATAAATAGTATCTTGCACAAATAGTTTCAGGTTAACTAAAATAAGCTTTTGGAGATTATCATGCTCACTTTAAGAGCTGATTTTTCACCAAAAATTCTGCTACATCTGTAAATGTTACCATGGAGCTGATACTACACACTGCAAATTAAGCCTCTGACACCTGATTGTTAAAATGTAACAATGATCAGTTAGGACTCTCTTTTCAAAGGAATATCACCTCAAGGGGACACGTCCCTAGTGCTTTCCAAAAGAGATGTTTAGTATTGCCAGGATTGGGCTCCTTTTGTCATGCCAAAAACTTGTTAACATGACAGTTAGCATTGGGGGATGCAGAAGTTATTTATACTGGATGCTATGAATCTGTACAACCGGGCATGCAAATTTAAATTGAGAAATGCAAGCACAGAGGGGTTACATTTTCTTTCAAGAATTCAGAAGTCTAAGAGACTTGCTTTCTTGCAGCTGACTTTATTTCTGTTTTTACCTTACCTTCATTTTTTAATTAATATGACTTTAAAGTATGTTTAAAAAAGCTTAAGCTTTTTTCCTACTCGTACTCTTGTTCTGAGTTCTACTGACATTGGTTCCAATGCTGATGTACTTGTTTTTGAGTATTTATTTAATAGATAAAGGCACACATAGGTCTACTCGCACATGACTGCCATTATACTTTAAACCTGTGCTTTGAATCATGTAGAACTGATGTTCTCAGTTTTGATGTAACCTTTTTGCTTCATGGTTTCCTTCTTATATTTAGTCATATGTCAGTTATGAAGTACTCAAAGGCTCTTTTTAATTCCAGGAAAATGAAAAAGAATTGGAAGAAGCTGAAGAGTATAAAGAAGCACATTCCATACTGGAGTCAGTGAAGCTAGAAGCTTAGAAGTTTTCCAGTACTCTCTTTATATGCATTAGCACTGGGTCCATTCCACACTTCTGTGACCACAGCGCTCTCAATATTGTTGACTTGCTAAGGTTCCCTTTATGCAAATAACTTAGCCTTTCTCTAACTCCAAAATGCATTGAATAAAGGATGTTCTGAAACATCTGTGTGTTCCATATTCAGGCAAAATAGAAATACTACCAGTTCACCTCAATTACAGAAAGAATATCAAAAAGTGTATTTAATAGTGTGATAGTTAACATAAAAACTTTACTCTGGACAATTCGGGCTAAGAAACAGAGTACAGTTCAAGCATCTAGCTGTGTAAGAAATACAACAAGTCAATAAATGCTTTAGAAGCACCTTATATTGGAAATATTTTCAAGCTATTAATCTGTATTGAAACAGTGGATGGACTAAATGACCCTAAGTCACTCATTTTTCCCCGTGGCACTATTTACCTGCAATTATAACAAAGTATTACTCCCTATTTCCTTTTGAATACAAGGCAGAAATAAGAGCCAGTTCCAAACATTTCTTAATTTGCTTGGAGTTGATTTGTAGAACCCAGTTCACATTATTATCATTAATCAAGTCTGAGTTGCTTTTCTCAAGAAATAAAATTTAGCAGCTGCCTAGCGTGTTGTCAGCTGGACTTACTGGTAGAAGCTCTGAAGTGAACCTTTCTCCTGAAAGCCCAGCTGCTCAGCTGGGTTTAAGTGTGACTTCTTTTTGAGCAAAACTTAAAACCTGTAAGGGGAGAGAGAACTAATGGGTATGGGGACAATGCTTAATCTGCCTAGAGGACCATTAAAACATTATGTACAAAACCTGTGGCTCTTCCAGGATGACTTCTCTAATTTTATAGTCTTTTGGCATGTTCTTTAAGGGCAACAAAGCACAGTGTACCTTTTGTGTGGCACTATATGAAATAGTCTAATAAAATTTGTTGTTAATGCTTGCAGTTCAGGTAAGCAGCTCCTGAGGAGAGAACCTGTCTTTTCTACATACTTCAGTCAACTGCTTCACCAGACATGGCAGCTGAGGGGACAAAGCAGCCCAGCCTTAGCTGACCAGCTGCAGCCTGCATAGCCGTGATCCTGCTTAGCAAATGCCTGAGGTTAGTGAGGGGAGCCTGCAGGCAAGATGTTGAGCTAAAGAGGGGTGTTGGGGAGGAGGGAGGATAAAGTAGAATTAAAAACAACAAAAACCTTCCTTTTTGAAGAAATAATACACATTCTTGAAAAGCAAATCCCCAGGAAAATGAAATATAGCTGCTGACTTCCACAGGAAATGCAGGTCAGCATTAGCATTCCTTAGTGTGATAGGTTCTAGGGTAGGATATTTCATCATGTCTGTGGTTGTCAGGACCCGAACTGTGTTTGCATATTTATTTTTTTCCTAGCTATTTTCTAGTTAACACACACAGTGAAGTAACAAAAGAGCTAAACCCAACATTTTAGAAGGCAGTTTTCAATAGAAAACTTCTCAAGTCTCCTCTTGCGCAGCTGAGATTCCTGTCCTCTGGCTTTAGAGGATGCTCTGATCTATAGTTCTACTGGCAGTCCAAGCAAGAGCCATACAAACCTGGTACATTCACCCGGACACAGGTATTTTTCAACTCATCAGTTCCATTGCGTATTGAAAACAGAAAGCAGCTTCAAAACCCTTCCATTTGTCCTCCAATTTAAACTCCTTCCTTCACTTGAAAAACCTCCACAACACTCAGGTAATTACTTGTAACTAGCTAATTTACAGGCTGATTGCTTTTGTTATGTTACTTTATTAATTTAAAAAAAAAAAAACAAAAACAGCATTTTCCTCCCCAGCAACACTTTCCCAAGGATTCTTTGAAGGTAGGTTTCTTACCTTCAAAAAGTAGTCTCTGACAGCTCTCTGATACAGAACATCTCAAATAAAGTCCCTCACAATAGTCTACGTAAGCAGCAAGACTTATAAATTATTTGCACTACTTTGGGGGTTGTTTTTTTCATGATGTTTATGCTCCAGAGAAAGCTCTAAGATAAGAACTTAATTTTCTCCTGAAAAAAAAACGCATGGTGTAGTTAAGAATCCAGAAAATCCCCACACTTTAGCATGAGACATAGAAAATACACAGTAGGACACACATCCCTTCTTCACCCCTATTCTTCCAACCCTAATTTAATTCCAACAGCTCTAAGTCATGCCTCTCTCTGGGATTTGTAGTCTAGATTGCTTCCTCAAGTCAGATGCTCTTCAGTTATTTCTCCCAAACACAAGCAAAGCTGCTTCCTTTCACCCTTTTGTTCATTAGCCAAACAGCCACTGTTACGGAAATGAGAATAAGAACATGGAAATTCTTTTTACTGGTGGTCAGTGTCCTCAAGAGACCAACCAGACAACCAAAATTTAACACTCACCAACCTATATTGTAAAAAGAAGGCAAGTGGAGTGGTTTGGAAAGTGTATGAAATGGGGTGCAGAGTCTGGGCCGGAAGCACTTATCCAAGGAGCATTCTCACATACAGAGCATTGCTGGACATGGTTTACTGGGATAAAAGACACAACCCACTTTTTTTTTTTTTTTCCATTAAAACATTGCTCAGAGTTGAATTAGCCTAATTTCATCAAGATCCCACAATAAAGTTAAAAGGGAGGTTTACTCAGTGAAACCCAGAGTTTCAGAAGCCACAGAGCATCTCTTAAATGCAAGATTTAAGTAAAGGCACAACAAGATAGAATCAAGTGTCCTTCTCTTATTCTGCAGGTGTACGATTAGTTGCAGAGGAAGATATGTACATCTCCAGGGAGATTATGCCCCAGCTTCCGTTAGGAGGTGGCAAGAGCTAACTATACATAAATATGTAGGGTTAAATCCTCAAAAAGATGAAGGTGTTTCAAGAATCACTTTTGGAAGCTCTGCTAAATGCTCTGATGTAAGAAAAGGGAACCATAGAGCACTGAGTCATTCAGTGCAGTTCCACTGAATCCAAGGGCAACCATTTCACAAATGGAAGAGAGGAGGGAAAAACAAAAAAGAAAAAAAAAAGAAAAAAAAATTCCAGTTACAACATGTTTAAATAAGGAAAGAATGCAAGATTCTACATGGCAGCAGCACTTACTTGCAGTTACCTTTTTTTGTAGTGATGCAGCAATACATCATTTCTAGAAAAGATCAATTTTTTGTGTGCGTGTGTGTGAATTTGATGCAAAAAATGAGCCTAGCTCATAAGACACAGTCAACAGCCCTTACGCTCTCCTTTGTACATGCAAGGTGTCAGCTACAAGCATTATTTTAGGTGCTATATTTTAAAAAAGAAACAAAGCAGAAGGAAAGATTCAGAGGAAAACAGAAAAAAAAAGACTTAAAATAAGAAATAAAGGAGTAGCTATGAAAAGATGGAACAAATTTGGAGAGTTTAAGCTGGAGAATACCAAGGGTGGTTATATTTAGGGCAATAGCCTTCAAGCCCATGACAGAATGTGGAGGAAAGGAATAATCTTTTGCATGGCAGAAAGAAGAAGACATGATGGGCTTAAGCTATGGCAAGTGGGGAGAAGTTGGAAGGGTTTGCAGTTTCTCTCTCAAGAAAATGCTATCTAGCAGACAAATCAACCTCTAGATCAGGCTGCCTCAGGAGACAGTTGGAAACACATTGCTAGAGGTCCAAGATTCCTCACTGTCATCGCACACCAGCGACAGGAAAGGCACCTGAAGGTGGACAGAGCAAGGATGTGTCCTGCTGCCAAACCCTCGAGAAAGGCAGGACTCCCCACAAGGGAAGTGAACTGCTCCCAGGTCCTGCTCGCCACAGCAGCAGTGAAGAAGGGCTGCCCAGAGCCCCTCCAGGGAGGGGGTCTCAGCCTTGCCCACCAGACCTGGCAAACCTTCCACTGAACAGTGCAAAGCAGTGGATTGAAAAAAGCTGAAAATGCCCTTCGTCAACAAAAAAAGGCTTCTCTCTTCTATGCATAGTCACAGCTACACTGCTTTACTGTACGGCATGCAGGCCTCACACCAACTGCAAATGATAGACTAAGGACTGCAGAGGAGACTGCATAGGATGTGTGCATCTCCTGCCTCCCTCCTGTTTTTTAAATACATCTTCAACCACAGTGGGGAAAAAAAGCACTTAAACTTAGAAAATTACTTCTTAATATGTCCCTCAATCCAGCATTTTGTATTGAATGTCAAAGCTCAGCAAAGTGCAAAATCCAGAACCAATTAGCATAGGCATTACATTTACTGAGAGGAAGAAAAATTTCCTATAGTTTTTCCTAAAAATTTTAGGAAATTAAAAAATTTCCTAAAAATAGTTCCTATAGATGTCACATTTGCCAGAAGGAAACCCACTGACCCACAGAAACAGCCTCAATTAGTAAGGTTAACAGAAGCCATATAGGTTGAAATTGAGAAAAAAAAAAGGCATATTATTTTTATATCAATTACTACTCGCTCCCCATTTCAACAAAAGGAAATAAAATACTCTCATCCTTCCTAACAATCCAGTGGCCTCCTCCTGCCCTAGCATAATTAGTGACAAATTTCACCACAGCTCTCCATAAGCAATCAAAAAGACTAGCTAATTAAAAAATAATTAGTTTACACAGATGGATGAGAGTGGTTAGATTAGTTTATGAAAATAATGTGAAACTCCTCTAGATGCTTTTAGTGACTCAGCTTCCTGCTGTTTGTGGGTTCTACACTCCCCCAGGCTGAGGGACAGGCAAGAGCACAAGGGCCAGTAGCCAATGCTCAAGGAAAAGGTGTAAAAACATGTGATCTCTGCCCACAGCTGGAAGGCTCCCACACAGATACCAAAGGGAACAGAAGGGGCTCCCTCTCCTGAAGGCTGAATCGTGGCCAATAGTCACTCATAGACCTCACCTCCATGAATGTATCAAATACTATTTATGCAAGTGTAGTGTTTAAGGGGGGGGGGGGAAGCATAAGAATCCAGAGATCACCAGAGACTAAATTGCCTTCTAAACAATGTAAAAAGATAGCTAAAATATAACTGTTACACTTAGCTGAGCAAATTAAAAAGCTGTAAACTGAAGTTTTAAACTCTTTTAAATTAAGAAGCTATAAAAGAAAATGAGGTTTTAAGCAGTGGTGCTGAAAAGACACAACTACCTGTACTGAATTAACTGCCCTACTTGTTTTTAAAGCAGACACAGCAGCACCCCTGATTTCTTTGGCCCTGCTATTTGTGGAGCACTACCCCTGGTCCGTGGGAACGTTGAACACAGTGTAAGGTCCTGGCTATTGAGGGCTCACGAGTCACAGAACCCCAGGCTGAAGACATCTGAAACTGCTGCATCCCTTAGTTGCACTAGATGAAAATAAATAAATAAATAAATAAATAAGCTCAAGAAGTGAGCAGAATAAAGGTGTTTTCACATTAAAGCTAACAGAGCCCAGATTACTTGGTCAAAAAAAAATAAAATCAATGCAATGTTACCAACATACCGTTCCAACAGCCTACAGAGAGCAAGATGCTGAACCCAGCCCAAGAGATGGCATCTAAAGAGCCATCACGTTAGATGCCCGTTGCGCCAGAGCCTGTACAAATAAAAAGGAGTTATGGTCTCAATATTCATGTGAACAGATGAATGAGACTAGCAAAGACTAAAAAAAAAAAAAAAAAAAAAAAAAAAAAAAGGAAAAAGTAACCAAATACCTAAGATTCTTACTCAGAAGGAACTGCATAAAGGAGTTGTGTTGGTGTGGAAAAGAAAGCAACTTTCTGTCCTTAAACTATATTCTTCACAGTAAAATGAGTAATGCTAGACCAGAGCGAAGACACATTGCAGAAATGAAGAGTCAATGTAAAGAAGGTCACAGAGTTTTGCTAAGATTGCACATGTCCTGTGGATAAAGAAAAGATTTCAGTCCCATTTGCATTGATCGCCACTCTGTTCACAAACCACTACTCCTTTTGAATGGAAAGCTCAGCTGGAACTGGGCCAATACTCTCACTTTAGTCTTTCAAATATAAAACTTTACCCAAGAATTAAAACATAATCAGCTGTCTATAATTCACAGCACTTCACAGGTGGTTTAACTTTGAGCGATGCACCACCCTTCATACAGATGCCATCCAGAAATAGCCAACCTACTTTTGAGTTTTACTTTTTCCCCACAAAGTACAAAAAAAGAACATGTAAAGAATAAAAACAAATTTGGTCATGGTTTTACAGGCAAAAGCAAAATTCACATGTTGGCCAGATGCTTGATAAGCCAGACATGGACAAACTCTACTTCTCTTTAGAGAGGTTATTAGGTACAGGTTACCAATAGTGCCACAGTTTTGCATTGCTGTTCTTCCAAATCACATAATCTCTCCAAGTTCTGGTTGGCTTTAGCATAAACTAATACCTACAGGATTTAAGTTCTGCTCTGCTGTCTTGCTTAGTTCCGTACTCCCATCCTCCAGCAAAAGTTAAGCGAACAAATTGCTACTGACTGCAGAAGCAAGAAACATTTTATCATAAAATCATGGACTGGTTGAGGTTGGCAGGGACCTCCGGAGATTACCTAGATCATGCTCAAGCAGGGTCACCTAGAGCACGTTGCCCAGGTGTGTGTCCAGGTGGCCACTGAGTATCTCCAAGGATGGAGATGCCACATTCTCAACCTGTCACTGCTCAGTCACGCTCACAGTGAAGTTTTTCCTCACATTCAAAATCATTTTAAAGGGTTGATTCACATGCACAAGTCTCGGAAGTTCTTAAAGAGTTTTAAGAAATGCAGAGCATAATCATCCCAAGACACCTGAGTATGCAGTGTGCTCTATCATAGACAGTTAATACTGTTAGCCAAGCAGAAGCCATTATCCTCTTAAAAAGAGGAAAATCACACACTGTAAGATTAACACATAAAAAGGTACTTTCAATCTTCAGCTGTTCTTTAAATCTTCAGCACTAGAACTCAGGTTGTCAGCAGTGGGAAATCTGGCAGAAGTGTCCAGAGAGGGAGGGAAAGATGATGAGAAGGAAGAGTGGGGAAACCTCCTGGCAGGTAGTTACACTGACTTCAGACACATAGCTCAAGGCAGAGAATGAATCTGAATGCGTTTTTTGAGCCAGACAGAGAAACATGCCCTTGCAAAACACAACAGCTTCCTGAAAGCACATATTATTTGCCCAAAATGGTACGGAGGCAATATAATCAGAAAGGACCACATGCATTACCATTCAGGATAAAGCTTTTATAATGATGCTACAAGACAAAACGCTCACCCTGCTGTCAGCTATTTTTTGAGATACCATTTGGTGAAAGAAGTTTTACAAATGCTTATAAATAGACGGAGCTCTTTTTCCCCCTAGGAATCTCAAAAATCAGGCCAAGGCGCAAACTACTGTTTTCAAACACTGAGTTCAAAAAGGAACACGCCCTGACAGTATCAGGCTATTTTATCGCTGCCTCTCTAATTCTTCCCCTGCAGAGCAGAAGTGTCCTGTTAGTTCTAGTTCTCAGTGTTTTCTGCCTGTGCTAAACTAATTCCGCGTAACCTGAACAGCAAGCAATTTTCACAGAAGCAAATAGCAAGATTAGGTACCTAGTCACCGCAACCTTATTAACCCCTTACATGGCCTCACTTTGCACGGGGTCCTACATAAGTACTATTAACAGAATATCCTGAGCTGGAGTCAGCCAGACCCCACACATCTCCATCTTCCTAAAAAGCGCTAAAGTGGAAGCTGGACATCCCAGCGTATGTCCTCCCTGCATGGACCTCTTTGAAGACCACAAGCCCTCTGCCTCCAGGGATACCGTGACCACACAAAGTGCTCTGCGCGGAAAAAAAAAAAAAAAAAAATCACGTTATGGTTAAAAATGCCATCCTACACCTCTGACTGCTGGCCTTCTCATGCGCCTCAGCTCTTAAAGCTGAGCACAGCTTTCCCTAATTTTTTGTTAATGTCACACAGACCTTTTTCCTAATCAAGAAACTTGACCTTTACTGTGCATTGAAGATATTGGGCTGAAAGGAGAAATGTTTTTGGCGATAATAAGTACAAAATGTAGAGCCCATCTCGTATTTATGTTACTGGGGGCACAAGCAAAGAAAGAAAAATAACCTGGCCTTTATTTTATTTTAGCATTTCATATGTAATATGTTTTTTCTTGATTAGATGGAAAAGAACAAAAATGCACCCAATTTCCCACTATTAAAAAGCAACAACGAGGAGGAGGCGAAAGCAAAGCATCGCTTTCCCCTCTGCAGGAAAAAGAGCCAGCATGTAATTTCCCCAGGGGATGGCGGGCAGGTTATCACCCCTTGGCTCCCCTTTCGTTTCATGTAAGTATCCCCTTCGCCCTCGCCAGCCTCGCCGCGGGGGCGGGCACCGTCCCACACGTAGCGGAGCACAGC
>NW_010580931.1:20190-45133 GCF_000705375.1 Tinamus guttatus | reverse complement strand
AACGCTGTTTACAAGCGGGGGTTTTTACAGCCGCTTCACATTGCTATAAGCGGGACGGCTTTATGATGCAGGAATGTAGCAAAGCGTGCTATGGAAGACCTTTAAAAATACGTGCTTTTTAATGGGAGAGAAAAATGCTCTTTCTAGCTGGGAGCAGGGGATTGAGACACAACCTGTAAGATCCGTCTCTTGACACCCAGCAGTGTAAATCTTCGCAAGAGGCCTTGCAACCATCCCTCTTTTCTGTTCTCGCTCTGTTGTCTTGCTTATGAGAAAAGCTTTTTTGATCCTGCTCAACTTTGATATAACATTTGTTTCCATGGCAATAGATCTTCATGTTCTTGGTCCTGGAGATTTTTGAAATTATACATACCCTTAGCAACATCTGAAGCTTTGCAACATAAAATGTCTAAGCTGATACACTTTTTATATTTAATGTGGATAGAAAAAAAGGGAACTGTGGATTTCACTCATACATGTTACGCTTTGTGTGAGGGATTTTATTTCAAAATCTCACTCACACTGATGTTAAAATACAAAAATTAAACAAAACTGACCAGTTCCACCTAACAACAAGGAACAGCCTCGTCTCATTCAAGTAAAGTGATCAAAATAAATGAGTGAATTCCATATATATTGAGGGAACATTTATGCTGAATAACAACTAGCCTATTACTGACTAAGTAGCTAATACAGTGTATTTGGGTTGTAAAAGCTGGGCTTTTTTGCCTGCCTTAAAGCTGCATCTCGTCTTTGAGCGGTTACCCATCCAGTTTGTAAATAGACTCAGATCTAAGTTTATAGGTACAGATTCATTTCTATAGCAGGACATATACACATAGGTCTGCTTTCCTCTAAACATAACATCATCTCTAACGTCTAAGGAATATACCTAATGATAATGTCACCGAAACTTTCATTTGCTCTCTTGATGAAATGCTTTGACATCCTCCCTCTCCTGCCTTCTTCCCCTCAAATCCCCCTTGGAAGGCAGAGCCTGCTCTTACCCTCGGCTGGATTTTGCATTCACGGGGCCATAATTAACATTGGAAGAAAGCTTGCGCAAGGTGAGGAGGGATCAGGTACCGCTGCAGTTGAGATTGTATTATTGTCCTAGCAGCAATGGTCCCTGCTCCTAGAGATGAAAATGTGGTTTAATTTGTGTTGCAGTCTTTTAATTTTCACCTTTTTCATAATAAAAACCTCTGAACATGAAAATGTATCTTATAGTAATGGAGGTATGGCAGTTAACCTGTCAGTTGAAAGTATGTAACCTTCCTTTTCTCCTTTTCATGACAAAGGTAATCTCATCTGAGGACATTTATGTGAAGAAACAACAGCATGGCATGGTGAAACCACTGGCTCATTAATCCTGGCATCTACTTCCTGCAGGGTTTCTTGATTAGTTAGATTCATTCATTGGGTATTTCGGAGTTTTTGATTTCTCACCTCTGGCTAGGTTCACTGAGTTCAGGCTAAATTGAGCCAGAAGCAATGTTTATTAGTAACTTTATAATATAGACTACCCTAATAATTCAGTACAAATACCTCATCTGAAATACATCCATTCACCTTAACACCTAATGCAGTTTGCAGCTGTGTTCAGAGGGAACTGGGAGAACACAAGTGATTGGGCATGTATTTTCTAAATTATTAATATAAGAGCTAATAGCGAACTCCATTTCCAATGCTGGAATTAAGATCCCTTCCTACAAAGCAAGCTATGACACAGAGGGGACCACCTCCCGCCTGCTGTTAACTCCGAGCTTGGCTCAGCTGGTGTGGGAAGCATGGCCTGTGTAGCCCTTTCAGCCTAAAGACGTAAGGGAGAACAAAGGAATTTCATTTTTCCCCCTCCCGAGTCTTATAAACATATAGAATATCTAAACACTGCAAAAACAAAAGAAAGAAAATTCCCTGGAAGTTAGCATCTTACAATGTCACAAATCTATCAACTGTTCGATAGCCATCAAGGAGCTGCAGTTTAGATGAAGGGACAAGGAGGCAAAGGCCCTGATCCCACAGCCTTGAAGCCCGTGCTTAACTGGATGCAAGTGAATCACGCAGACACATATGCGAAGGTTTGCAGGAGAAGTACACAAAACTGTTCTGCAAAAACCTTTCTCCCCACTTCATAAAATTTCTTTTCTAAAATAATCCCATTCAACCAGTTCGCTTCTGAAATAGGAGGTTCCGCTCAAAGACCACATTAAAGCATTGGAGCTCACGCCAGACGGGCGTGTTCATCTGCAGGCAGGAGGCAGGGCCCGAAAGCGGGTTTGCCTTCACGCCCGCGCGCTCTCGGCTCCCGAGTCTCCGGGCAGGAGTGCGGGCAGCCACGGCCGAATGCAGGTGAGCAGAATTTGGCCCCAGACACGGAGCACCCACAGGTCCCTTTAACACCCCACGGATTGGTCAATACCCCAGACAGCAACGTCTCTATGGCAGGAAGGCTGGAGCGGGGCAGAGGGATTGTATGGATTTAATTTTTCACTTAATCACAACAAGAGCAGCAGCAAGAGTCGCAGGGGCTGGTGGTACCCAGGACGTGACAAGGGGCTGCCTTTCATTAACCAGCTTTCTTTTTATCTATACAGTGCTCAGGGAGCACATTAATAGCCGTGAGGCCCTATGTGAAATTCTCTCTACTCGGAGGAGAAGCGGCGGGAGTGTCTCTCTTTTCATCCTCCTCACAGCCAGGGCTCGCGTGCAGATGAGGCCGGCTTTGTCTTCCACCTGGGATGTGCTATAATGGGATGGGTGGGAGGTCGCTTCTCCAATTTGCCTGGAAATTGTGCCTGCCTCAGCCTCTAACGAGACCATGTCTGAGGCTCTGCAGCTCCGCTTTACTTTTCCTTTGCCTCTTTCATCAATGCTTGCACTTCACAAAATACTTCAGAGCTGAAATTATGCATTTTGGGGCTTTGAACTCAGCCGAAGGAGAATGCTCTATGGGGAGGCAGGCATCCCGAGGAGTTTGCATGGCACCTGCCATGCCGGATAACGAAATTGTTGGGCAGAGATCCTTATCCTTCCTTCAGAGGTCGGGAGGGAAAATGCAGAATATGCTTAATGCACTGCCTGCGAGGGTGGCGTTCTTCCCTGACCCCCATACACTGTTTGTGCCTTCCAAGTATGAAGTTCGATTAGCCTTTTCTTGCAGCACAGGAAGCATCATGGTAGTGATCCAAAAAGTATTTTGACAAAAACAAACCACAGACTTTCTCTCACTGACCTCCCATAGCAGTGAATTTAATAAGATGATGATGCATCCTATAAGGACACATTTCTTTTTTACTGGGTTTAATTTATCGTCCTTTAATATAATTTAAGTGGCAGATATGGTTCCCTGTGGCTCCTTTACAAGCTTTTAAGGTTTAGTTTTTGCTAACTTTCTAAAGAACATTTCAGAATGACTACAGGCTCCATCCTTTGCTTTTTATATCTAATTATTAAAAAGAACTACCATCCCCTGTTTCAAGGCATAAATATTATTTCCTAATTTTTTAAATAAAATTCTTATATACTGTGAGCATGCAATATTGAGCTCCCTGATCTCTATCACAGTGAGGCAAAACACATTCTGTTCCTTTGGGCCCCCGACCCCCCCCTGGCCATGGGGACACCTGCTCAGAGGCTGGCGTGGGCAGCCGTATATCCTCTGAATGCAGATTTATAAACAAGAGTCAATGCAGAAAGGTATTTCAGCAGCTACCTAGCCACAAAATGTCATCAGAAATTAACCAGCTTTGCTCTTTCAGCTGAAGAGCAAAATGAGAAGCCTATAGAAGGTCAGACATATAAAAATGCATTGAGATGAGTAGGGAAGAATGTTAAATTGCTAAGTAAAGAATTACAGTTGGTACAGTTGGTAGCTCCAGTCTTTGTGTCTATCATAAAAAATAATTAACACCCACAACTGTATTCGTTGTCAGCCTATGCTTTTATCCAAAGGTCCTGGTGGCAAATAAATGACTTGTGCTTTCTTCTTGAAATTTTAATTATTATGAGATTGATGATCGTTTCACTATATTTTATATTTCTGTCGCTTCTCCCTTTTTGTTTAGGATTCCTGTGCAATTTTGATCTCAGATTTGCCATGAATGGTGGTTGAACAGGTGGCTGCACCCCTGGAGAATCCTGATGGACTCTGAGGGATCCCAGGATACCTACGGAGGAGCTGCTTTAAAAGGGATGCAGGACCCTTTGCTATGTCCCGATTGCTCTGTCCTCTCTTAGCCAGAAACTAGAAGCCGCTGTCTCTGACCCCTCATGAGCTGGTCTGTATCCTCACTTAAGTCACACACTTCTCATTTCCACTGGAGCTGATTCTTACCCTTTCTACAATTAATTGTTCTAACAGTCCTTCAATGATGATCTCCTCTCTCAGCCTTTCCAGTAGGATGCTCCTATTGTAAATGTCATTCATAGGTGTTATGGTTAATCAGTTATACCCAAAATATAAAACCAGTACTTGTTGATACCTTGGATACACAGCCCTCTATGTCATAATTCTGACAACAGCTGGTTATATAATTGCTTGCTAAATTAAGGCATCCAATATCACATTTTTTTCCCTTTTTTTTTTTCTAAAATCATCTACATGTCTTTGTACCTAAGTCTCCTCCTCAGTCCTGCAGGCTGCCAAGTTTCATCAGTTTTAATCCTGGCTGTGAGTATGAAAAGACTTGCTAATTTCACCAGTTTCTTACCAAACTCCACAACTTCTCAGATTTTTCTTCTTTGTTAAATAATATTCTGTTAGCTTGTTTTGTCCAAAGCCTCTAACAATACCCAGATCATTTCTTCCTACTAGTTGCACTGCTCTGGTCCTGCCCACATTTGATGTCATGGTTGCCCAGTCATTCTGGGCAAGTCTTATTCATGAACTGGTAGAAAAATTCAAGTGTGCAGGCACTTGCCCCATTAGTAAGTCATGTGATGGACAAAATGCTTCCTCATTTTACATACTCAGTGCAGTTTTGAAAGGCCCTGCCTCACATCGGTGTCTGCACAGCAGCAGATCCTGAAGGAATTCTGTCTGCCTCAGCACAATTTCTCGAGAGGCTCCTAGGAGAGCCCGCTTGACCGGCAAAGGGAATTGGAACTTCGACTGTGCCCTGGCCGAGCTGTGCCAGGGCACAATAGTGAGGTGCAGGGAAGGATCTTCCCTTCTACACCTTTCCTCATGCTTTGAGAGACTGATATCATCCTGGGAGTACCTGGAAGGGCTGCTGCTTCTTGCAGCTGGGATCATGCAGCAAAATGCAACGTATGAAAATTTCTCTAACTTTTGCGTTCTGTGGAGAAACAGAAATAATGCAGCACGTCATGGAGACTTACAGTGCATGATGTCTAAGCATTGACGGCTGACCTGTTGGCAGCTGGAGTGCTCCTGACTTGTGAATTACTCTTTGCTCCGTTTTACAGCATTAGAGAGCAAAGGGGTCTTGTTTAGCATGGTCTTGCCAAGGATTGCAACAGCACTCCTGCATTTTGTAAAGCTTGCATTTTCACCCATTCCCAGGTGGATTTGGTGCCCCAATCAATACAGTTGGTGCTGATTTTTCAAGGTGACAGCACTGAAACTTCAAGACTTACACTGGAGAAGATGGTGCCAAGACACTCTGAAAAATCAGATTCCCTAGTTCTTGCATGGATCATTGGACTCTGGACGCTCATGGAGTCCCCCAGATACTTGAAGTTAGTTCTTATGGACTGAACTCAGACTGCGGTTAACAGCATTTCAGAGAGAGGAAGATTGGCACAAGAGATGGGTGATAGTCTTTCACAGCAAGGTGAGGAGAAACCCTGTTCCCCTCTGTTAACTGCACAGGGAACCAAGCTGCAGCAGCCTTGCTCCAAATCATTCTTTGCTCTCTTCAATTTAGGTGTTATAGCAAAGGCCACGTTCAGACATCAAAAAATTTCACCAGAATCCCTATGTTCATCCACAGCATCTGAGGCCTCTAAAGAGGGCCACAAATAAGCCAATAGGAAATACAAGGCATAGCGTTCATGTGGAGTTTAGGCTGTCTACATGCGGCTTGGTGGGACATGGACCCTGCTGGGGGCCCTTTGAGTCTTTGCCTGGCATGTTGTGAGGTGGCTGCAAGTGCCAGAATTTGGAGTCCAAAAAGCAATCCCAGGCATGATTCATTGGACTAGATCTGTATTGTATTTGGCAAGTAATAATAAAAATCCCGGAGTGTTGCTATGGTTTATTTAGTGGTTATATTAGCATCTGAGCTGATTCACATTGCCACAGAAATCCCTTGCTTGCATATGAATGTTATTATGCTATCAACTGCTTCTGATACCTCACAGCTTTTTTTTTCTATTTTCTCTCTTCTAATCTATTTTTTAGGCCAACAACCCTGCTTCAATGCCAGCATCTGCCTTTCTAATAATGTAACTATTTACCACATCATTGTGCTCTACTCTCATTTCATGTTGTCACAGTCTCCACGACATTATTTGGAAATTGTCAAAACCCTCCGTGAGAAATTTCTACCAGAGGGAAAATGAGAAACACAAATGGTGCAGGCTGGTTACCGTAAAAAGGCACAGAGACTGAAGCAGTGCAATGTCTCTTCCATGCAACCTCCTTCTGGCCTGGGGGTGACAGACTCAGAGCGCGTCTGCCACGGAAGGTGACGATTGTTTAATTTTGCTACGTGCATTTTCAATATACATGTCGACGTTTCCTCCAAACCCCTCTGGGCAGCTGTGTTTCCATCAGCATCTTCTGTTCCTTTCTGGCTACAGAGTGCACCACATTCTTCACTGACAACTGTCCATACACCGATCAGTGAATTATTATAAGTATAGTTTAGATCTCCAGAGCAGAGCTGACCTAGCTCAGCTATGATGGCTTTAACTCAACCAAAGACTCTAGATAAAGGAGAAAGGAAAATAACCAAGTGAGTGCACTGGACGGGGAGTTTTCTACAAGCAATGCTGGAATGCCGTCTTAAGCTCAGTCCCCAGGGGAGTTCCCCTCCAGCTGTTCACAGCTGCTTTGTCCCCACCGAGGCACATTCCCAAGGAATATGGAGATCCCTGGGGTTTGTAGTATCTGCCTGAGCCCTCTTGCTGCACAACCTCTCAGGCTGTGGTGGTTCAGGACACTTTACAGACACCAGGATAAACATAGGGAAGAAATAGCACTTTGGGAAGACCGGTTCCTTCAGGCAACCAAGCATGAGGGCAGCATGGCTCACAAGAGGTGACATTGCAGGTGTTACACACTCTGTCCTGGTGTTGAGAGACAGCTTCTGAGCCACGGGCCTGAACCTCACTGGAGCTGCATGCTCTGGGTGCTTCTGTGCTGGGCTATGGTGGCACCGCCACGCTCCTCAGCAGCACGCCTGCTGTCTGTCCATCTGCGCGGAGAGCGGTGCCTACTGCGAGTGCCCAAGGTGCACACTCATGAAAAACAAACAGCCCCATCAACTCAAAGGACTCCAACAGAAAAAAAGGAATTGAGCAACTCAATTTGCAGCTGACTCACTCATCGAAATGTCTCCAGAATAAGGCTGGTATCATTTTTGAAGTTTTGTTTGGCTACTCCAGTGAGACTATGAAATATTGCCAAGTCTTAAAGATAAGGAGGCAAGAAGCTTTTTTTCATCTCAGCTGTACTAAATTGCTGTTGCCTATTCTGAACAATCATACAGCTTCTTTAATCAAATGAGGTAATATGAAATTGGCTAGTTTTTCTTCAATACTTTCAACTTCAGTGAAAAATGCAATAATTAAACTCTTGGTACAATGACTTTCAAACCTCTACACACTCTCAGCCCCCTCCCTCCTTCTCTCTCTGGATAATAAATCCTTATGAAAGCTGCCACCACAACTGAGACAGGTTGTGAAATTATTTAATAATGTTGACTCAAGTGGTGACATCATTTGGAGACTTTTGCTTTTCTGCAACATCTTTAGAGACAACTGTGAGCTGCTGGATGCGACAGAGCAGATATGTCCCATCACATCAGGCAGGAAGGTGTCCACAGCAGAGAAGTGTTTCAAAGCAAAGCTTATAAGGGCCACCAGGGAAGGAGAGGGGCAAGTTAGCAGTTTATATTCTGGAGAGCAAGGAGGAAGCCTAAGCCTCCCTTTACCACCTAAGCAAAACACTTCAACATGTCTTGAGAATAAAAGCAGCTAGGGAAAATAAAACCCACAGAACCAACTGCTTTCTGTAGTCCGAAAAGCAACTATCCCATCAGACCCCTGGTGCCTCCTGAACCCATGCAGAGCTGGCAGTTGGACTCCAGGAACATTTATTTTACCAAACTGATCATTTCACCAGGAAGACACGCATTACTTTAAGAAGATGGAGAGCAAGCCTGTGAGGTTCCTTCCTGATGTAATGATTTTTCATGATCAAACAATATTAGCATAACTCCTATAAAAATTAACAGGGTTTATCTAACTGGTTGTATTTTGGGGAAAAACAAAACAAAACAAATCTTTTTGTTTGTTTCTTTTACAGTAGATCTCAAGAAACCCAGCATGCTGGCTCCAATGTGAGAACCATGTGACATTTAAAAGGACAGTTCAATCCATGCAGAGTACTGCAAAACAATAACACACTCCCCAACTACCTTTTGGGTTTAAAAGTATATATCTAATTAATCTGTACATTTTCTGTTTAAATGAATGTAAAACATCCATCTCTCCAAAGCTAGGTTGTAATTCTAAGGACTCCATGAAAAGAAGAAAAAAATTACTAGCGCTAGTAACAGATGTGAAATTACATTAGATAAATATAATCATTAGTTTCAGTCTCACCCTGGTTAATTTGTTTGTGGAAATGTGCAACCCATTATTCATTAGGTAATTTTTCACACATTGATCAGAAAGCCATGTCGAATTGTGACCCAGCACATTGGGGTTTGCCTATCTTTCAATGAACTATAATGCTTACAATAGTGGAAATGGGGGACAAAATGTTTATCTCAAGCTGATTTTGTGCCAATAAATAAAGTAAATCAATAGCCAGTGAAGTGTGAATGACATTTCTCTGCTGTATAATATGGTTTTGGGGGCAATTTGACATGCTACAAGGGGAAACGAGGGTCTCGAACAGAAAGGTAATAAAAGCAAATCATGCTGGTAACTGTTACTGAACTTCTGTATTTTTCTCTACATGGGCAGCTTTAAGATGAAAAAAATAATGCACATAACATTGTAAAAACACTGAGACACTCCCCATATTTGTGGGCATATAGGATCAAACTCAGATGCAGTAGAGGCAGGGCCACATCTCAGAAATCAGCATGCTCACTAAAGCTGGGTCTGCACCCGGGCAGTTTCCTTAGAGCCTGAAGAGCCCCGGAAGGGCTGACTATTCTCCTGGAGTTTCACTTGTGGCATTCGCTGCTGGTGATTTTCTGCCTTCAGCAGTCTTGCTTTCTAGGGGTTTATGTTCTGAGGCTATAAATAGTTTTGCATCAAAATATGCAGATTGCAGATCCCATCCCCCCTTGGGACAACTGCAGTCCTGCTACAGCTTGTTCTGAACGAAGTTTGCTGCTGGTAGAAACTGGAGGAAATTCCTTAGTTTCACTGTGTCACGCTAACTTGCACCAGTAAAGAATCCAACTCTTCATTACTTTTACTGAACCTTGATATTTTTCCTTTGCAAATTGCAAATGAGTAAAAGAGGAAAGAAAAGAGAAACACACGTTTCATTTCTGCCTGGTGCTGCAGTGTCTGATTTTTACACCAAACCATTCTTCCCAAAAGATAGTTTGGGCAACGTTTGTATGTGACCATAAAAGTTGCTGTTCCTGAACATCAGGTGTGGGGTGCCTTATTTAACCCCGATGCTTCTCAAGTCAACCAATTGCAAACAGGAAGAAACCCAATTCTATTTTTTCATCATTCCTGAAAGAAAGAGAGCAAAAGGGATTTTCCAGAACTCAGGCCAGGCATCTGGGATGTCTCAGAAATCACCATGGCTAGTATAGAAAGGGAGCAAGGCGAGCTTGAATATGGAAGTATTTTCAGGTAATCACAGGGAAAATAAAGCTTCTTTAGCAAATCCCATGACTTTGAACTCCTGCACCTCCAAAGTCCTGTGCAGCTGCACCACCTGTGAGACTTTGTGCGGCACTTGCAGTGGTCCATTTAAGGTAAAACACAATGATAAAGTCAGTCTGGAGAAAAAACAGTGCTATAAATTCAGCCAGGAATCTTTCCTGCTGTGGTCTGAGCTGAGGGTAATTCCAGAGCCCTTGCTCTGAGCCCTTGCTCTAGACATTAGTTACTCTGGGCTCATCAGAAGCCACAAAGCTCTGCTGAGGCCTGACCAGGGGCACCTGCTGGCATCACCCATCCTGTAAGCTCCTGCTGGGCCTCAGGTGGCCTGGGGAAGCCAAGGGACAGCCTCCATCCCGTGCCTGCTGCCCCTTTCCCATCTCTAAAAAGCAACCGGTGAAGAGTCCTCCAGCCAAGAGCCTAAATTCTGGCCAGTGCCAGTAAATAGGGAGAGCTGTTTGTGTGTCACTCTGAAGCAGGTTTGGACTTTATAGCCCTAGCTTGGAAGTGGAACAGCTCCATAGCACTGGACAGTCTGGCAGGACCTGCCCTGGCAGCTTCGGGGACAGCGAGGCGCTTGAGCAGCCACCTACAAGATGGAGGCCGAAATGCCCTGGGGAGATGCACTGAGGCGGGAAATCACGTTTGCAGGAGCACGTGCCCACCTCGGACAAGCAGCGCAAAGGCTCCTGCGTGTACCTGAGGGCTGTGTTCCTCAAAGCACAGCTGCTATCCATGGAAAGCACTCAACTTCTGAGGCATTTTTAAATCAAAGCAAACCATTGGTATAATAAAAACACCAATGCAACTTAGAATTTTTCAAAATCACTTATTAATGCTGTATTTGCAACTTTTGCAGAAATTAAATTGTCTCTATATAGATGCTTGCAAAAACACACCAATATCTCTCTCAGACTCACAGGAGTCTCTCTCAACACCAAAGGGGCAAGAGGGGTGTCTGTCTACTGACTTATAAGATGCCTCTGCCTGGCATATTAAGTCTCCGATGTTTTCTTTAAAATACAGATTAAAGTAACTTGTGGTTTTTCCACATAATGCCAACTGGATTAAGGTAATTAACATTTAATTAACAGCAGGTTTTCCTCAGTGGGTCAGATTGCAAAGGGCTCACTCTTGTTGTCATAGAAAGTGGAAGGCTGGGCTGTTTGGTTTCTAGAAAAGGAACAGCTGTGGTTGAGCCCTAATAGTCTGAAATTCTCTCTGGAAGATCTGATGCTCTAAAGGACAAGGAGAAGCAGATGCTATCAGTATCACAGAGACCATCTCAGGCTGCTGGAGTTTTTTTTTTTTTTGTAAAATCCTTGTGTGGGTTTTTTTTTTTTTTTTTTTTTTTAATTGAACTGACAGTAGAGCTTTAAAACTCCTGTATGCACTCAGTAAGCTAACTTAACTGTTTTTCTCTGATATGCTGCTTAATTGCATGAACAGAGCAGTGCAATTATTTCTTACAATTTTACTTTTCATCTTTAATTTTTTCTGTTTCTCATCTCTTTAGAATTTTTATTCTTTTTCTTGGTAGCCATTTGGGGCTTGTTATGAATATTATCCAAGAATAGATAGATGCACATATTTCATTAAAAAGTCACATTGTTGCTCTGAATTGAAAGCTGTTATCAAGATGTTGCAAGCAATATTTGTAAAGGGATCTTTAAAAAGGAGGGAAATACTGAAATGAAGATAACAAGATAGATGGAGTGAATCTGTAATAATACAGACTAATACCTCTGGAGAGGAAGCAATCTCAAAGAGAATTTGGAAGAGCATGGGGGCTCCCAGAAGACTACTGGAGTTTGCCTTTTCCCTTCAATAGGCACAAGACAAGGCTCTAAATAATAATATCAGTGAAATGCAATAGCAACAGCAACTCACTATATTTTTCACTAGAATGATTCAAGGCTTCATATTATGCTATATGGTTGTCCTAGTCTACGCAGACTTTTACGATTGCAGCTACAGCATCTTTTCCCTTTCTGACTGCCCTGGGCTATAGAAATTCAGGCAAGAGAAGGAGAGGGAGGAAAAAAAAAAGTCATGAATGGCTTACCCTGTGGTTTTACCACCCTCCTTCTCAAAGGAGAGCAATAATTAGCTTTCCCTTGTTTGGTAACAGTTTTTAACCATCCAAACCAATGCAGCTACCCTGGTGAATTCATCAAGCCGGTGTACTGGAGAGCTGACCAGGAAGAACTGCAGTGCAGTAGCAACCCAGGGCTCTGTAAACTGAGGGTTTTGGGGCAAAATGGGGTGAGTGTAATCCCAGGAGGGTGTGAATCCAGGTGAGCAGGTGAGCGCTTTTTTTTTTTTTTTTTTTTTTTTTTTTTTTTTTTTTTTTTTTTTTTCTTGATATCTGCTGTGTTGGTACTGCTTCTCTGACTGTAGAGGTGATGAGTTGCACTGGGAAACCATAAACTGGTCTGATGAGGACATGGGGCAAGGACAACAGCCCTGTTCACCGCAGCCAAAACATTGTCAGCTCAGTTGGGCTCTTCAGTGGCATTAGCCAATGCTATGGGGCATGCTGGCCCAGGAAGTCCAATACATGTGGTGTGGGTGAACCGAGGAGAGAAGCCCAGAGACGGAAAGAAGCTGGTGGGTGCTCTCCACCTTCACACATTAGAGCTGGGCAGCTGCAATAGGCAACACAGCCACAGCATATGTGTACCTTTGGGCTGCCCCTCCTTAGGGGGAACCCAATGCACCAACAGCTGTGGGGACTTCCCTGGGTGGTGAGCAGTGCATGCCACATTTGGGGCCATCTTGGGCTCTGCTTGCACTGGCTGTGGGGGTCCTGCCTTGCAGAAAGCGCTTCTAAAGGGTGAGGACAAAAGTAACTTAATGCTATATTTGTCTTCACAAATAGCAGGGGCCTGTGCAGCTTGGGCTGCTACCAGTTAAGGATGATGGCTTTCCTGAGGGTCAGCCTGCAAGGACAGCTGTTTTGAAGCCTGCAGGGAGCATTGCGAGCAGGAGGAGGAGAATGGCTTTATTTAGGGTGGTAACTGAGGGTGATGCAGTATGGTGGAGGCAGAGAAAGCAGAGACCCTGCTTGGACCTAGCTCCTTGGCAAGGTTTGTGCACAGACAGCAGAGCTGAGGCTTTCTGGAGCAACAGCCCCCAGCACTGCCCCATGTCAGACTGCTGCCTGGTTTGAGACAAGAGGCTTGGAGACCTTTCTGTTGGGACAAGACAAATTGTCAGATTGCCCTGCATGGGAACACCTCTCTGAGGAGGATAAATGTGGTTTCTGGTTAGTAACTTGCCCTGGCCTGGGGTGTTGCTGTGCCTAGGGCTGGCCTCCCTGCTCTCCCCATCACCTGTGTCCTGCACCTGTGTGCTGGGATGAGCCACCATCAAGAGTGTTGCTTGCTGCTCCCAGACAGTCTGAGTTGCTTCTGAGCTGGCTGTGCAAGGCCCAGACGTTGTGGATTGGTTGCCGTGCCTTGTCTCCTTCCTTCCCATTTTTCTTTTGTTTCATCGTTATTATAAAAATTTGGTAGACAGCTAATATTACAAGTCCAGGGCAAAACTGCTCATACGTTTACTGTAAGGACGTTTAAAGCAGATGGTTCCAAATGACCTTACATGTCTCCTTTATAAATCTATGTACTGTCTTATAGAACCATCTGCATCCCAATATGCAGCTTGTGTTTCCTTGTTAACCAGCAGCAAACTTCATCTTCTGTCTGACATGAGAGAAAAGTTCAAGCTCAGTTACAGCAGTGTGAATTGGCACTCCAGTTGGGAGCGGCGTTTACCCCGGTGCTGTGAGGTGTTAGGGCCTTGCGCTCTGTGTTGCAGCCGTGTTGCCACGGGGTAGGGTCCGAAACCTCCTGGAATGCTTTCTCACATGAGCTGAGCCAGGGCATTTGAAGAGGAAGACACGCTCTCTGCAAACACAAAGCCACAGGTAGCACCAGGGTATACCTGCTCTCCCAGCCCACTGCATTGCCTTGGCAAAGCTCTGTGAAACACGAAGCAGTGCAGAGCAATGCCTGATTTTACATCCTTGCAGGTCAGATCAGCCTGACTCCTGGCTCTGCTCTTTTACAGAACAGCAGAGCCAAAATAGTGAAAGTAATTTTCCATTCTCAGAGGGACCCAGGGGAGATCAGCTCTGGTCTTGTGCTCTCCTTATGCTCACTTAATCCCCTTGACTGGCAGTCTTCCTGTGCTAATATTCTCTATGCAGAGCTGTTCTGCCATTAAAGCAGTATGGTTGCCTCACTCCTTTGAAAGAAAAATCCCTTAATTTTTTTAGAACTTGTCTTGTGACTGGCTATGTGCTACCTGTACTTTTTTGGTAGGAAATCATCTTAAAGAATTGTTCATAAAACAGATATAAGCGGCAGATAGATGGGAAGTGACATGCCTCTAATTTAAATTTCAATTAGAGAAAAATACAGAAATATTGCATGAGGAATTGCTAAGCGTTGTATGGAATATTGTGTTTTAAGACCTCCTGTAGATCTATCTCGGCCTCTGTGAAAGAGGATAATTAGTGCCCGTACTCTCAGTCATATCAGACTAAAGGTAATGGGGTGTAAGAAATGGTTCATTAGGCTCTCTCAAGTACTTTTACTGTGTCCATACTATTTATACCAGCAGAAAAAATTCAATGTCTTTAAAATCAAGTCAAAGCATTTGCATTAGATTCTTCAGTTTAAGAAATAACATTGAGTGATGATCTCTTAAAGTCAAATGGAAAAAAAATGTACATAAAAAAAAACCATTAAACCATTTTTATTAGCATTCTGTATCACTCCAATACAGTCTCCAAATCGTTTTTATTAGCATTCTGTGTCACTCCAACACAGTCTCTATGCCCATGTAAATCCTGCCTCCTTCATTTGCACTTCTGTCTATACGTTTAGCTTGCATAGAGGAAAATCTGTGGACAGAGGAGGCAAGCAGGCAAATGCATTACTATCAAAAGAAACATGTATGGGATTCATTTGCTTTCTAGTTTGAACAAAAGAACAAACTGTGTGGAGATCAGCAAGAAAAGTAAGGGGATGAAGAGAACATCCTGATTTTTAAAATCCTTTTTTAAAAAAAACAAAATATGTGTAGCTTGACCAAGTGAGGAGGACAGAATGGCATGCTACAAATGTTTGAATGGTACAGCTATCAAATGAGGGTGGGAAAGTTATTTAGGCTGACAAAGGGGATATAAGTAGGAGTAATAGGATGAAGTTAACAAAGGAAAAAATTAGGTTAAGAATCAAGAAAAACTTCTTGACAGCAAAATATATAATACAGCTCTATACTTGTGAAGGAACGGACTCCAGTGTAATGCACCGAAGATATTTTATTGAGCATGAGACAAAACTTATATACTGTACTATATGGGATACAATACCTTATTTGTCTACAAGTATGTGAAACACAGTTACTAAATAAACCGATGATCTAAAGGCTTATATAAAAGCTATCCAATCAGCTTCTTGGTCACGCAGCAGCCGTACAGTTGCTTTTGCTTTGTCTGCTTATAGAACATCCGCACTGCCGTTCTTGAGGTTGGCTATCTACTAACAAGATGTCCTGTACTATGGCCCTTGAAGCAGGCCTCCACAGCAATTTCTCATGGGAAGGAAAGAAGCCCCATTGCATGAAGTCTTATGTGTTTTAAGCTAAACTGGACAAAGCACTAGAAAATATAAGGATATAAAAAAATAAGGTGCATTACTGCACAGCCTGGAGTAGATAGCCATGGACTCTTCCCCCTGCCACTCTTCTGCTTCCATTTTTTTCTGGTTCTTTGATAGCAGTGTCCATTTGTACTTTTTCTAGAAAAGTAACTAGCACAGCAAGGGTAAATTTGGGAGCCAGTCTAGTAACATGAATTGCACTATATATGTACAAGATAATAAGGACATAGCAAAGACACATTGTACTGCATGTAATTCTGAGTTTGGGCACCTACATTTCCAGCTCCTGGTAACTCCTTTGTCTGGTACCTATGCCATCTCTGGCAAGAATTAAAAGAGCTGTGTTTGATGCCATGCGCTCCAGGCATGGCTCAAGCATTAGATTCAGCAGTGAGAGAGGCCACAGGAAATAAGTGTCAAGCACTTGCAGGTCCCGTGGCTCTGGCAGGAAGTGCCCGTGCTCAGCACCCTTTAGAGGCAGGCCTGGCCCGGGGGTCTCCATGTTAACAGCTTGTTTTGGGCAGAACTGTGGAAATGCAAGTCCAGTATTTTGAGCTCAATGCAGCAGGTAAACCTTATGCAGCGATGGGAAGTGGGACTGTGTGATGCTGTGTTGGCCTGAACTTGCACTTGCTTGATTTGGGCAGAAGAAAGGGGCTGCGTAAGACTTTCCAATCCCTCTGGGATAACATGTATTTCAATTGACCTATCTGGGACACAGACTGGCCCTGTGGCCATATCCTATAAGGACAGGTAGAACAATCAACTCTTTAACTTACAGACAATGAACACCCGCACCTGGAGAGAATACACAATTAAGGCATCCTGATTAATCTGATATCAAGGAGCAGAGAGACGCTGGGGAATAGGCATATCCTGAAAGAGGTAAAGAGTAATTACCTACCTATGCAAAATATATACCATGTGCATTTAAGTGCCAATTTAAACTTGGGCTGTTGCCACTTGTTCTAGAATTGTCCCATGAAAGGAGAAGATTCTAACTGCAAAAATATTATCTGGAAGTTTAGTTATACTAGCATCATAAACTGCTTTTGCATACATTTTAGGAAATTCAGTGTCTTGATTTTAAAGATCATAGTTTTTATTACTTAAAAGAACAACTGTATCTTGGTTAAAAATAGTTTAATGTGAAGATGGAAATATCTTAGAGACAGTCTTTAAATACACACAAATAAATGGTCAGTAACTTATGAGCTCTACCCATGAAAGTATTTATGCATAATTTTACAGTTAAATTCCATGGACCAGCTCATGTGCTTAAAGATAAGCTTGTCTTCAAGAGCTTACCCAGGTATAGGATCTAGGGTTTTAAAACACAGTGAATCATATTATATATTGAGCTTTCACATTGTGATGTAAAGAGGTAAAGCAGCTTTTGTGCTTGTCAGGAGTACATGTTGTGATGTGGAGGCCTGACATTTTCCTGCATGCAAATATTGTTCCATTGTCTTCCATGGAAATATGTTTGTGCCGTGGAAGTGTTTAGGAGGATCAGTAATGCCACAATCAATCCTGTTGGGCCAGACTCTATACAAATGGAGAACCAAAAGATGATCCCTGTGCCGCTGAACTGCTTCTCCGTGAGTGCCCTATATGAGACTGGCAGCATGTGTATGGCACAGGGTGAAAAACTCTGGGCCTCTGCTCTCCTGTATAAACCTGGGATCTGACCTTCTGTCTTGCAGATGCTGTTTTTTGTCTCATACCCCTGAAGCCAAGGGGAGCTTTGCCACCAGTTTCAGTGCTGAAGGCAAGCCAAGTCCCCAGCAAGCTGAAGTGCAGCCCTGCTGCTGCGTGCAATGCAGACATGCAGTGCCTCCCTCCCCAAGAAGCTCTCTGTCTCTTGGAGCTATGAGGAGCATGGTGCTCTTGAGATCATGCACAACTGCAGCCTTCAAACACCCTTCTTGCTCTGTTGTGACTCACATCTGTAGAGATGGATATTTCTATACAGAAATGTCTTTTGCTGTAAACTTTCAGACCATTTAAATGGTCCTTTTGACAATTTTGCACAATGCACCTTTGAATATAAATCACTTTTCATAAACTGCTCCATGTCTGTCTCTAGTTACAGTTTTTTTTCCTCCAAAATTCTGGGGAATTCCAGAACATTTTGCAATTAGCTAAGGATTATATTTCCTTATTTTTATTAATTTTATATAAAGTGGGATTTATCAGTGGAGCATTCATTGACTTCAATTTATTCTGATGAATCTGACTGACATCTGTGTGTGCTGCTCATCAGTCATAATTTAAACCATTCTTAATAGCATTAAATGTAAATTAAGACATTCAATTTCAGCCATTATTTTTCATAAAGCACAGTGAACTAAATTTTAGTGGGTCATGAGGTCTTACATTCAAAATAAATAGGGTAAATTTGAAACTTACCATTGATGTTCATATTTCACCCTGTCGACTGCATTTCTTTTGTAGCTTACTAGATTGGAACAATTTTCTCTCTGAAGGGAACATGAATGGCTAGAGATGACATAGCTGAATTTTTAACAAATGACTTTATCATTTTTAGAACTTGATTGCCACCACAATGTATTAAATGTATTAAGAGAAAGCAAAATTAACCTTTCATCTAAACCAACTGACAAATTAAAACAGAAAGTGCAAACAAAGCTGGAATCAGTTCTCGGATTTTGAGCTTGCAGGGGGACACCGTTGGAGTCATCTGTTGAGCTCCTCCGTGAGATTTTCAAAGTGAAACCTGTTAGGCAGTGAGGGTTTGGTCAGGCGATGCTCACGATGGCAGGACGTGAAGGCTGCCTCATCCTGCCGTGGGGACCTCTGGGCTGGCTGCTGCTGCTGCTGTGACTGGGCTTGGGAGAAGTTCTGGGCTGCTCTTGGGATTCATCCTTCTGGATAAGGATTAAGGCAGCTCTTCAGGACGGGGTGCCAAAGCTGTCCGGCCAAGGGGGGAGCACAGCACCTCCTTGCTTCTCTTACACGTGTAGTAAAATTTTATATAACTATTATATGCAACATTTACATTCCCATGTCAGTTCAACTGATGGAGAATGAAGTGTTGCGATAAGTCTGGAGATGGGTAGTGATGCAATCATTCTACCAGTTTCTTGCTATTAATATGTCTCTTACTCATTTTAAAAGATAGCATAAATGAGAGTACTGAATATAAATGGCATTTGTAAGTCATTGAGACCGGCGAAGCATGTCATTGTTTGCAACTTGAATTCCATGAAAGCTCTGCTTGGCTGAGAGGCATACTATATATTTTTCTCATAAATAAAAAATACAAATGATATTCAGTATGTTTAATGATAATTATAAAATAATACTGTGCACGATGAATTTCCACACCAGAACTAGGTGTGAGTGCTTAATAATATGACCTTACAATGTCATCTTCAGTGTATGTGATGAGTATATGCCAGCAATGTAGAAATTATTTCTCTGGCTGTATGTTAGCAAACATTTGATTATGATTTATTTTGGGGTTCTCTGAAAGATAAAGTAAGTTCTTTAATATTAGCATTACTAATGGTTTTAATGAGGCATTAAAATGTTGCAGTATTGTAGGAACATTTTTCTTTTTTAATATTATTTCATTAATAGTTTACATGAATGTTAATGTTAAATTGATTATGGAACCTGAAAGAGTAATCCACAAAATGTCAAAGTGCCATTAGCGCAGTGAAAGAGCCCTCCAAAGGCAGGGATCTGGTAAGAGCTAATGAGATATCTCTGCACCATATAACACTGAAGCAGCTTTTTCTAAAATAAAGACTGAAAATTAGGGTTTAATATACTTCACTTTGGGACTCTCCAGCCATTTTGGGAATTGAGTGTTAGGCCTCATATACTCAAAAAGCCAGTTCAGGCCCCAGGCTCAGTGACTTTTTCAGAATTTCTCAGAATGGATCTTATTTATGTGAACCTAAAGTGAAAACTTAAGAAGACAAGTTACAAAAATAAAAAAGGTTTTATTGAAAGTTTTATCGTAGCTGAGGCAAATAAAATCTCTCTGTATCTGATTTCTTTTTTATATTACAGGAAGATATTAAGAACTGGCTCATTGTCATGGTTCCTTGCTAATGGAATCCCATGGTTTGAAATATATGGGAGAATTCAGGGATGTTAATTTGTGTAAGAGCATCATGCTGGCACAAGAGTAAAAGATACATTGCCTTTAAAGTACCATCAACAAACATGCCTCCCTTCAGCCCAATAGCTGCTATGGCTTTCCGCATGAAACCTTGAGTACTGATGTCCAAGCCTTTCTCACAGCTGTTATTGCCATGCTTGGAAGTGCCAATTCTACCACCAGGAATGGCCACCTCCCAGCACCTTTTCAATATAATGGGTATTACTTATTCTACATTCTCCATAAAAATCCTTGGTTGATTTCATAATTCACATACTCAAAATATCTTTATTCAATTCCATAGGTTTTTATCATAAGGATGTAAACCAGATTGAAAAGAGGTCCACACATTTCTATCTTCCAGAGTTTTTTTGGGGCTCCTTTAGTTGGAAAAATGGTTTATTGTAGCTTCTCCCAGGACAGAGGCAAGACAGCACAGATGGTCCTGAGCACTCCTCTGTGGACAGAACGATCCAGGGTTTCAGTTACCCCTCACTTGTCTGAGGGGAAATAGGCAGCAAAATATAATTTGTGGTAGCCTTGAGAACATACATCTTAGCTGTGCTTACTTTGATTTCACTTGGGAGTTGTGTGTGGAAGCTGATGGTGTGCTTTGGTCTGTTATACTTAAGAGGGCATGTATTTATTATTAGATTTGTGTATGTACTCTGAACCTTCCAGCTAGCATCTAATATATGGAAACTGCAGATCAGCTCAATACAATGTCCTGAGTAGTAGGAACATGTTTCTCCTGTAAAGACTTGTTTTGTTAAAAACGCCAGAATGATAAACTTAATATGATAGTGAACTGCATTGTGCTACTTTCCACACTGTTGAAGCAAACCTAATGCCTCTCCCTGCACTCTTACACAGAAGAAATTTCCACCAAATATAATAGATTTTTTTTTCCTAAAATAGACCTTGTAAGATTGGCCCTTGATCCATTCCTGACATTGGTGAATCAGCAAAGAATTCACCTGTAATCCTCTGCCTTTCACAATCCGGTGCCCTGACTTCTTTCAAGGGAGAGCTTTGGGTGATTTTTCAGATGAATGTGTCATTAAAGACATTTGTAAATGCATTTATTAATGCATTATTAATGAGACGGAATCAGACTGAGCACCGGTGCAAATCCTCTAGGACCCTAAGGAAATACACAACTGCTTTTTGGACAAATGGTCTGATGGCTAGCTCCTGCCATCCGATGTGGATATATAGGCAATATTAGGTATTCTGTTTAACATTGTACACATATTCATTAGCACTCAGAATAATAAAAACTTCCCATTTTACAGTGACATTTATTTACCACCAAGCATCAGTGCAGGCGGAAGAACTCCCAGTTACTACTGTATGTAATCTCAGAGTCTGTCATTCACATGTAGAAAACTCAGCTCTATATTTAGCACAGTGTTGGTGAAAGATAGACATTTACAAGGCCCCTCTGCCCTTGAGCTGTTCCATTAGTGCATGGAAAGCACCTTGCAGCCTGTGACAAGTGCAGCAGATCGGCACTAAATCAAAAATCAGTGCCAGACAGGGATCTAAGCCACCATGAAGGTCACAGCCATCAGCTGCATGCCATCTCAATCCAAACAAAACACGCTGGATACAGGGGGATTTTCACTACTCGCAATAGGAGACAAACATACCATGTTAGAGTAATCCCCTGATAGCAGTGAAACGGGTAACTGACCTTTTAAATACTTTGGCGTTTTTAATAAAACTTTGAAGATGGGGGAAGGGAGATGTCGGTAATTTTGGGGTGCTTTTTATATTGTAACTTAAACATTGGCTCTGTGCCACAGCAAACCAAAATGTTAACAAAGAATTTCTCACCCAGTGTTGGGAGAGTTCATATGTTTTAAAAAGCTTATGAGTTAACTCTCTATTCATTTTTTTCCTCTAGATAAAAGCTCCCCATTCTGAATAATTGTCTCTTGAACATTAAGAAACTTACCAAAGTGTCTTTAATTGGTTGATCAATCTAAAAGAGATTTACGACACAAAACAGTTTTATGGAGAACAGTATCTTTCCTAAAAAATATAGCCCAAAGCAATGTTCAGAATTGCAGACTGTAGTAGTAGCACAAAGCTAAATGAGGGGAAAATAGTGAAAAGATTAAGAGGCTTAAGTAAGATAGTCAAGGTAGTCTACCGATTAAGGTTTATGAGATGAAGAGATATGAAAATAGCAGGGCCCGAATGAACTTAGATATGTGTCTTCTTTCAGCAAGGTTGCCAAAGAAACCTCAGATGGATGGCAGGGCCGAGGGCAAACCCAAGCACCGCATGGACTTCTGTGGGGGACCTGTGCAGGACATGCTGTGTTACACACAGCTCTCTTCCTCTGAAGAAAGTGGCATCTAAAACTGCTTCCTTATGTTGGACCAATCCTTTGAAGAGATTCAAGAGAACAGAGAGGGAAGAGCAGTGACAGAGGTAAAAAGTATTTAATTCCCATGTAGCCTCCAGTGCTAGATCTCCCTATATCCCTGAGCCTGAAACTGGGAGTCTCCTCGAGCTGTGGAGCCCTATTTAAAGGCAAATTTTGGGACCAGATGTCTGGGAGCCTGACCGCTGGGGAAGCGGATCAATCCACAGTGGCCCTGAGAGGGCAGGTTCGGGTTTGGGGTGCCCTAGGCTTTCATAAACTCCCCCAGGTTCACAAAGGGCTCGAGGAATGTCAGGGATCTGGGAGCTAAACCCCAGCACCCTTCCACAGATTTGGCAACAATTTTGTAGCAAATTCCCTATGTGAACGCCAAGGAAAAAAGCCTTTCCTTTCCCAGGGTGCCTTCTTCTAGACTTTCCCAAGGGAGAGCCCTTCCCCTTTCCTTAGAGCAAACGGCGTGCTCTGATGCATGGAGCCTTTATTTCCCCAGCTCTACAGTAATTTATGTTCTGTGAAAAAAAAGAAAAAAAAAAGAAAAAAATACAAATATGCTGGAGAGTTCATACATAGCCTGTGCGTGCGTGGTGTGCAGAGATTGTGGGAGGGTAGGAAGCTTTGCCTTCAGTCTCCTACTTTTCTAGCCTCATGTGCTATTGCATATGAGTTTTATAAGGGGAATGAGGCCCCTTTGGAAATAAAATGACCAGAACAGCGAAAATAAAACTGCTTCCCTTTGGAAATGTCTGTCTTCTGCTTTGGGAATTTCTGTTAGAAATCTAAAATGTGTAAAACAAAAGAAATAGAATTGAATATGTAGTACACAAATAACTTTTGTGTACAAAAAGTACATATATACATGAACAAATCTATTGAACTGCCAAAGCTTATTTTATCTATGGTATTTCAGCTTTTGGCAGAGTAATTGGCTGCACCATTAATTATAGAGAAAGCTAATTTAAATAAAAGAAAGCTAATTTAAATACAACAGAAAACAATGTACCAGGTTAGGCTAGAGGCTCATTGGTGCTCAGAAGTGAATATAGCTTCATGAGAAAAGAGTTCAGGAAAGCAGGGAATCCTCCTGAGCCACACATGGAGTTACCCAGTTTCACCCCCACCATGGGTCTACCCTTAGAAGTTTGTCTATTCCTTTATTGAAACTATTTAAAGAGACTTTTCTAAATAAATATGAAAAGGGTTTATTACATGTTTTGGGGAAAGGAATGTTTTTCTTAGAGAGGACTATTCATAAACATGAATAGCACTGCCACTACAGATGTCCATCCTGCTGTTAAAATCCATGTTCTTGGGGCTGATTAATAGATCATTCAGTGCAGGTTATTTAAATCTAATTTTACATCAAAATTATTTGTGCACATATACCTGCTTGCAAGCACACACAAGTGGAAGGACTAAAGGCAGTGCAGTTTGAAAAACAGATGCTTGGAGGTCACTCCCAACAGGCAAAGCGCAAATGGAGCTTTACCCCAGTTTAAGAAGTTCCCCAAGATCCGAAAAACAAGATATGCCAACAAAAATGTGCCTTGTTGTAGGGTGCCATCTGCTGGCACTCGGACAGGCCTTTTCTCTGAGGGAAAAAAAAATAGATGGGAAGAGATTTCTGACTTCACTTCATCAGATTTTATTTATTTATTTATTTTAAATTTCAGTTAAGGCCCACAGGCAGGATTTTGTCTTACTTCTACCAGAGCTTTCATTAAACCCATGCACATCTTTCATATGATTTGATTTAAATTCTCTTTGATAGCAGTTTCTTAAACTCAGGTGAGGAATGCACTTGAAAAGGACCTGGTATTATTAAAGTGTTCCTTTTCTTTTCTTTTCTTTTCTTTTCTTTTCTTTTCTTTTCTTTTCTTTTTTTTTTTTCTTTTCTTTTCTTTTCTTTTCTTTTCTTTTCTTTTCTTTTCTTTTCTTTTCTTTTCTTTTCTTTTCTTTTCTTTTCTTTTCCGACAGTTAATAAAGTTTTCATCATTCATCAGGAGTCAGCCTGCGAGTGTGCTCCATTTAAACGCTCTGGCCTTTTGCTTAATGTATCCCATCTGTTTCTGAAATAAATTGCGATAATCTGTGTTTGATGTTAATCAATGTATTACTAAATATGCAAATTATATTAAAAGACACGGTTTGAAAAAGCTTTCATTTGTAAATATGGGAGCTTAAAACAGGAAGCATATCTAAAAGCCATTTAGATACAGTAGCCCAAGTCTAACACTGTGGCTGATTTATAGAGCAGTTTGCAAGTTGATCTTTCTCCCACAAGGGGATATGTAAAACTGTTGCATATCAGATTTTGTTAACACTGATGGGTTACTGCTAACAGTGTAAAAGCCTAACATTCACAACCATGTCTCTTACTTAAATTAGAGCAATCTTATTCCAGCTTTCTAATTTTTGTGCTCATCCTAACATAAGAATTTGCATGAAGAGTTTATGAATCACAGGGTAAGCAATTTCGATAAGGTTTTCAATCAGGGATACATCTTAGGGCCTGATTTAGATAATTTATTGCCTAAGGGGCTCTTAGACATCCCTCATGGCCTTTTGGAGGGCCTGGTCTGCCCAGTGGGCTGTTTCTGCAGCTACCACCTTGCTCAGCTGGATGGGTCCCACTCAGGGTCTCTTTTTTTTTTTTTTTTTTTTTTTTTAGTCTCCCTCTCCCCTCCCTAAACCGGGGAG
>NW_010580931.1:0-20169 GCF_000705375.1 Tinamus guttatus | reverse complement strand
GTTTATACTCCTGCTACCCTCACTGAACTGGGCAGACCCCCTGATGAAACTACTACTACTTCATGACAGGGCAGCTGAAGGCTTGCCATCACTGGGAGCCCTAGCAGGTCACCAGAAAGCTAGCAAGTAGGAAAGGAAGATGTGTTCAATTTGTGTTTAGTTTCACAAAATATTTTTTTTGTAAGCCGTGTTACAGAAAATCCTTGATGTTTCAGGATGTAAGTCAACCTCTAAACACAGATAGGGCAGCTTACCCTGGGGAAAAGGTCAAGTGATAACTGCTTGTGAAGTGGGTTGTTTTTGTTGTTGTTGTTCTCTTTTTCTTTGATTTTTTTTTCTTTTGCAGCTTCCTATGAAGCAGCCAATGAAATTCACTGAGAGGCCTCAAAGTAGGACTTGGGGGCATTAAATTATGCTGTAATATTCCTATATTCTGTGGAGATCTCTTGCGTCTACACAGATTTACTGCAGTTTCCAAATCCTTAGAAAATGTGGCAACATTTGGGGATTGAGGAGGAACAAAAACGTGGGACAATTTTGACTGCACCTCTTTCATGGTTATTAAACATTCAATAGGTTTGTCACAGTTTCCTTCGAAATCAAGTACAGATTACTTTATCTGAGCTCTGTTTGACCTTTCCTGAAACTCAAACCTGATTTTCTCTATATATGTGAACAAACATCCAAGGATCTAAATTGGGAATGGAGTTAATACAAATCCTGTGAACCAAAACTGTCAAATTTCACGTCTCTATTTATGACACTGATGCCACAGCTCAATAGCCTTGTAATACCACATATCATGCAGAGAGAGGGGGAGAGAGAGAAAGAGAGAGCACACTACTGATATACTGTGCTGCATGGTTTTATGTTCAACCATATGGAAACATTCCCCTTTTTGTCATGTAAGCTTAATAAAAGTATTTTGGGAAATGAAAAGCTGAAAAAAGGGAAGGAACAAGATGGACAATCATACAAACACAACTTCATAACCTGAATGACAGCTAGGGCTTAAAAACGAAAGCATAAGATTAGATGAGGATGACCACAGCTGTCCTACCCAGGAGCTAGTCTGTCTCTCAGGGAACAGATATGCACCTCAGTCCTGTTATCTGTGACCTTCTGTATGTCCCTGATGCTTTCCTTGACTAGCTTTCTTCTCAGCTCCTAAGAGAAATGGTTGATATGTCTGAGAGGATATTTTTGTCCCACGTGGCATGGAGTTCTGAGGAGAAGTTAAACTGATGGATTAGTTGTGATTTCCCTGTTGGTTCTTTGAAGGTGGAGTTTGGGGATTGGTAACACAGGTATGCTGAGCAGGATCGCCCAACCTCTTGGCTCCTTGCTGTTGGACAGAAGGCTCTTTGCTGCCATGTCCCTCTAAGCAGAGTGTTCACTTCTGGGTCCCAAGTAGCAGCATGGTGTGACCTTTCCTTTGAAAACCAGAGCTCTTCTCTCACATCTTAGTGCCTGTGGTCAGCCCTCAACCTTCAGGAACTTTCAGTGATCACACTATTTGGTGAATGAGATTGCCCCCAAATGATTTTCTTATCAAATCAAATAAAAAAAAAAAAGAGGAACAGCTAATTTTGGAAGACGGAGGATTCATAGAGGATTTATTGGCAGTACTTTTGAGTACTGTTTAATATGCAAGGTAAACAAATTAAAATCCCAGCTTGTGGTACAAGGGCATTCACAAATTAGAAGTGACCCCCTGCCTGCCCTGAGAGTGCTAATGATGTAAAAGCTGAGAGGCATTGAAGTCTCGTGGGAGAAGAGCACGGGTCGGAGGGGCTTTTGCTGAGTGCACCAATCTGTTTGGCTTTGACAGGCTCTTTGTCTAACTTCAGAGACGACAAGAGGAGCTGAGCTGCCTGACAAAGGTGGAGATGTCTGTCTACACAGAGCTGCAAGCTTTATGTATTCGTAATTTTGCATTCACTTCTCTGCTAATATCTCTTGACGGCCTGAAACTAGGGAAATGACCCTGCACTGCCTGCAGCTAAGGAAGTACCAGCCAGAGTTAATATCTAAAACTGTGAACAAGAAAGGTTTTAAATCACAAATCCAGTAACTCAGTTTTGCTTTACAGCTCTCTTCATCACAGAGATACATCTAATCCAGAACTGAGAAAGCAAAAAGTTCATGAGTAGATTGTCTCCAAGGTCATGCATCCATGTCTCGCCCAAAAGCTGTCATGGGGAGCAGAGAGCAAGTGGACAAGTGGAGTAGTGTTGGTAGCACTGCAGCAACACATTGGCAAGGTCATAAGGTTGGGCTGGGGTCTCTGTGCTGCCAAAGACTAGATGTAGGCGCCAGCTTCCCTGGCATCTTGTGCTGGAGACCTGTAGCCTCTAAACAGCACTGCTGCTCGGGGAAGACTATCCTATCCTTTTTTTACTTCTGTTCCCGGAGATATGTTCCCTAATTTCCTTGACTCTAACTGAGAGAGAATTTGTCTGAATGAAGCTTCTGTCCAGCCTCCAGCCTTGCCTGCCCAGGCTCAGGAGGTAAATACACCTGGTGGCCTCCAGTGCACTGAATGTGGCCCAGGCTCTGGATCTGCCCAGAAACAGCACTCCCTTTCCATCAATTCTGAAACCCTTTAAAGATGGAAAGAGAGCTATGAAGCTGATATTTCCTCATTTCCTGGCAACATCTTTAAAACAAAAAGTGACAGGCTAACCTCAGAGTAGGAACATAGACATGTTTTTGTCCTCCTAATTCATTCACTTAGGCTGAAGCTACCTATCATGTGTTCCTTGTATACAGGGATCCCTTGCCTATGTGAATGATAGGTGGGTGTTTTGTCTTTTCTCCTCCATTCTGCACAATGAAATTCTGAAACCATCAGCCTTGGAACAGAAGCATCTGTTTCTTGGTGACTTTAATGTAAGCATCATCATCTCAACCGAGCTATGTTCTGTCATGGCTAAGTTCTCCCATTTGAAACAGGAGCCTTGTCTCCTGATGAACTCTGGACACATAAATCTCTACCAAATAATTTGATTGTTGTTATTTTATTTTATTTTATTTTGTTTTATTTTATTTTATAAAATGATGTTCTTCTGAAGTCTGAGCTTTGATCTTTATCAGCTAGGCTCAGTGGTCCTCTAGTCATCTCTAGTGACAGAAGTCATCTATTCTACTCTGTAGTTTGCCTAAAGTACAAACCTCTCACAAAATTTCACGCACATGTATGGTGCCAGGTAGATACCATTCTCTGATTCCTTATTTAATTGAAAATGGATAGTGAGACTAGGTGAGACAATTGTCCACAAGTTTGTGGACATAGGGAGGGGACATAAGCATGTGTGCAACCTTACAGCATTAGTATGGTCAAGAGGTAAACAGTAAATCCTTGCTGCTGAGGTGGAAAGCAGGAATATGTCTGGGAAGGAACAAAAAAATTTTAGCAGTACAGACAAGCACATGGTAATATTTAGTTATTTGCTAGGAAAAAGACCTGGGATAAAAGAAGGAGGAGGAATGTAAAAGAAGATATCATAGAAATCAGTGCATTACTCAAGAAAGTAATACTGAAAGAATTGGTGAGTGTTATCTTTTCTACCTATCTTTTCTCATATGAACAATGCCTGTCTTATAACAAGAGCAAAGTGAGGAGGAGGTGTATGCTTCTCTCTTTGGAGTAAGGCTAAACTCAAGACTGCAGCTATCACCTAGTTCCCATCAGAGCCTAGATGTGGAATCTGCTCATACTTGGGCTAGAAAACCACCAATGCATTTTTTTTTTTATGGGAGGAGGTAAGGAAAACCAGCATAGCAAAAGGACAAATGACACAGCTGCTCAGCTGGCACTTGAACAGACTGTGATCCATCCAGACCATATCCAGACTCTTCTGTCACAAAATTTGCCTTGAGAGCAACAGTCTTACACTTCCAACTGTACATCCATCACACAAGGATTTATGAGATCAAGGTCAAAGAAAATATGGCCCTCTCCTGAATCTGCCTTACTCTTTACTTCAAGGGGGGGTTTGTATGCAAAGGGAGCAAATGATATGGCCTAATATTGCTGGCACTCTGTGGCATTTGTGGTAGCACCAGATGGAGAAGGGAGTCAGAACTAGAAAACCATTTTATTTAATGATGTGGTATGAATTAATACGGTAATATTTTTTAGATGTGGTATGTGTAGAAAAGAGCTGTTCCATAGCTAATCTTCTAAATCATTGTCTCATCAATTATAATTTTGCTTGAACTTATTATGGAACGTTGAATTATATTTTATTTCAAAGAACATAGATTTGAAATATGAAAAAAAAAGCTCTCTACTGTGCACGTGTTATCTACACTTTAGTTTTTTTAACTGGAGTGTTGAACTTCATAGTCAGACTCAGATATCCCCTTTTATGACTAAGCTTTTATTCTTAAAGATATTTAATTGGGTACCTCCCAGTAACTTGACTAAAATGAATAAATGATTGAAGTATAGGAAAACAAAATCAAGGATTTGGCTTTAGTCTCATGGTCTTTGTACAAATATTCCTCTTGACTAAGGGAAAGGATATTCCCCACAAGAAACAGAATGTGTCCCACATGGAGATCCTGCAATGTATTTTAAGTACGAACTTACTTTCTGGTATCTCAATGAGACAATTTAGACTGTCTCCACCTTTTTCTGATGTGTATTTCCCTGATACCCAAGGAGAGACCTGTTCTCCCCTTTCTACTTAGGCCTGGTTGAGCTGAACTCTAGTTCCTCTGCTGTGATAGATCCTCCATGCCCCTGAGGGTTACTATAAATGCTTCCTGCTCATGTACTGGTGTGATTCAATCTTTGCTGACTCAATGGCCAGGCTTGTTTATAATTCAGTAAATGACATCTTGCTTGTGTCCTGTACATTGGTCTTTATAAGTTTATCTCTATAACTAGAAGTACCTCTCTGCTATGGCTGCATAGATTATTTGTATAGCTGCTTCATATTAACATATTTATATGTCTATCCAGTGAAAGAGTATCATTCAATTAATATAAGAGGAATTCAATTAATATAAGAGGAATTTCAATGCCTTCTTCTTTGGCAGGACCTCAGAGGACACTAAGAAGTGGCCAGTGCTCTCACTGTGGTTGCTCAGATGACTGTGTTGTAAGTGTTGAAGACTTTTGTTGTAGCCACCACAGTATTCATGGCAGGTAAGATAGAGAGGCTTTCTCCATTTTGGACCTTTTTGCTACATGTATGAAACTTTTTACTACGATCCAGCTATAGTTTTCCTCTTATTTCTTGTAAAGGCAAGCAACTCTCAATCACAATTAAGTTAAGGAACAAAAGAATACTCCAAAACCATTTTTGCACTTATCCTGAAGGGGACAGGCCATGAATCTTAAAATTGTGAATCTATGCTTAACACTTAACTGTATGCTTACCTAAATGCCACTAGAAAACACAATGTGAAATATATGTGGTGGACAAACTAAATAAAATATGTCACGTGCTCAGTAGAAAACATTCTAAAAAGGCTTATTTATGTGCCTTTGTGCCCGACTACATAGGGCTTTGCTTCAAAGTCTGCTTAAATCTGTTTTCATTTCCCCAATCCAAGCTCCAATGATGTCATGTGCAAGTGACTAGTATGACTAAGGCTTAGTCCCTAAATATTTAGTGAAATAACTTTTAAGATGGGCTCTTAAGAGTTTTAGGTCTGAAACACAGCAGAGTAGGTAAAAATTTGAACTTCAAACTTTCTTTCTGCATTTCCTGGCTACCAACAATCTTTTACACTGCTACAGCAACTTGTCACTTCAAGAAGTGTGGTTGATGGTACTGAGACTTGCTGTCTCCTCCTAAAGCATATTCTGAAAGATTTCCAAGGCAATATGTAAATATGTTTTTATTTATGACCTATTACATACCAATGTATTTTAAGCAGCAGTTTAAATTAACTCCATTTGTTTTATTAAATATGATTACTGTGTATTTGTACTGCTGTCTCCCACTGGAATCCTAAGCAGGAACAATGATCCTGTTTTGCTATCCAAACACAGGGCAAAACTGTCCATCTTTCAAAGAGTTTATAATCTAGCTACAAGAGAAGAGACCACAAGGAGAACCAGATGGGGCAGCACATGGTGACAGATTTGGTGAGGGCCATAGGCACAACTTATAGCACATCAGCCTAGTTGTTTCTGAGGACACTGGACAACAACCTTAACACTGTGGGGCTGAGGGGGATAGAGCTGCTTCACAGAGAGTAACTCAGATTAGGAAATATGTGGGATACTCTAAGCCAGTCTCTATAGAAGCTTTGTGCCTCTGAGGATGGAGGGAGCTGAAGACTAATCTTCAGCACCCAAACATGGGGTCTTAATTAGGATGGGCAAATCCTGCTTCTTGTGAAGTGCTCCCTATTTTTACTTCTAAATGAGAATATAAATTCCACCAAACTCTTTGGTTTCATGTAGCCATAATATTGAATTCTGTCTGGATTTCATTGTGACCCAGCATCACTTAATACTCATGTATTGTAAAGTGTTAGTCATAATTGGATTTACACTTTTCTCATAAAGTTGTTGAAATGTAACTAATTTTACTGTAATTGTGATCTTTAAAATTTCAGTGGTTTATTTTATTGGGTAGCTGTTGCAGGACATTAGCTTATAGACTTTAATATCTGGAATATAGTATAATTTGCACGATTCCATTATATGTCTATCAGATTTCAAGCTGGGTTTGAGGCAACTGCATTTGAATTACCAAAACAGGTACAAATTGGAAACTTTAAAAATAAATAGAATAGAGTACAGCCTTAATTTCTTTGTTAAAAATCTACCATGAGGGCGAGGAAAATTTCTTTTTAAACAAAAGAATTAGATCCATTCCTTACAAACAAAATGATTCAGAAAAACAAGGTTAGAATGCCACCTGGGGGCTTATGTTGCCATTACACTGCACTTAAATGCAAGCTGCTCTGGTCTTATACAGCAAGTTCCAAAAAATTATTCTCTTCATTTTCTTCATGATATAGAGGAAGAGTCTTAGGAATGAGTGGATGTGTTATTCCATCTTGTAGTATCTGTTTCCTGACTCCTTCAGCAAAAATACCATAGCAGAACTTGTCAATGAAGAAGTGTACCAATATGCTTTGGTCTACCAGTATGTACCATACTCTTGTTTCTTTTCACACACATGCACACAAAATCAAAATAATAGGAAAAAAATACAAAACACACAAAATACAAAAAAAGAATATTTATTCAAAACGTGCATTAGAAAAGACTAAATGACATCAATCACATAGCAGCAAAGACCATAGGTTTCCTGAAGACAGAAAAGTGATAATTCAAGCACAATTAAACTGCATAATGCAGCAAATCAAACCATTAAAAGTGGAAATGTACAAAGCACATTTCTAATCCAGTAAATTAATATTAACATAAGTCTTTGCTTAGTTTTAAATAGTAGTATGATAGATTCATAAATAGGAGTTAATGAACCCAGTGTGGCAAAAGTGAGAATTTACCATGAATCTTTGCCATGAATTACAGCTAAACACAAATATTCCTGCTCTTAGAAGAACATGGATAGTTTCTTCCTACCTATTAGCATTCACCTGCACCTTTTGTAACTTTTCATACCCCAGATTATGATTGAAACTAGACAGAACTTAATGTACATTTTGCATATGTGGCTGTTATATCTAAAGCCAAGGAAAAGCAGTTATTTCCATTTCCTTGAGGATTGCAACAGGGCATGAGTTCAGCTTCATTAAGGATAACCTTCCTCCCAGCCCCTTAAGATTCTCAAGCTGGCTCCCCCCCAGCTTTTATGAGGAGCTACAGCACTGGGGTGGGAGCTGAAGCCCACAGGTAGCTCCTGATGGGCTGTTCCACCGAGTGAGTGCCCAGGCACCAAGGATGGGTAAGTCATCAGCCCTACTGCACGCAGTCTGCAGAGCAAGGCAGACCCCAAGGAACCCAGGGGTAGGGTTACTGTGTGTGTGTGTGCACACATCGTGTGCCCTCTGAACAGAAAAAAAAAAAAAAAAAAGAAGAAGAAATCATGCAAAGGGAATCTCATATTAATGGGCAACACATGAGTTTACAATGTTGTTTCAAGGGCAGCTGAAGCTGTTGACTAGTAGGATGACAAAGGACCTTCCTGCAGACTAGAAAATCCATATCTTGTAAAATGCAGTATTATTTATTTGCATCTCTGAATGTGAATCCATGCATTCTTTGGCCCAGCTACTGCTAATGGGGACAGCCGATGCCTCCTTCAGGGGAGAAACATGTCTTAGACAATACGGTAGCTGCTACTGCAGGAACTTCTCAGGAAGCACTGATGTAGCTGCAGGACTCCCTTCCATTCCCAAGCAAGTTCCTGGAGGAGCCAGCTCCAAGCTCACCTCATGGAAGCTCATCTCCTAGGCCCAGCACAATCTGAGGAACCACGTGGTACTGCAGGATGAGATCCAGCTCTTAATGCACAGAGGGGACATAGCCAGCCACCTACTCTGAACCTGTATGCTGGTCCTTAGGCTATCTGTAGTGCTGTGACACATGGGATCTCTAAGGTGGTCTGCTGTTTGGAAGGGATACCTTTTCTTCAGGACTGAAGGGTGTCTGAGCATTCACACCAGTTGTCTGACCTGGGGAATGCAATGACCTATTAGCCTAAGAGGGTGGATTTGGCACAAATTGAAGATAAAGAAGAGCAGAACAGATTGTAAAGGTATATATGCTGGGCATGGAGGTGTAATACCGTTCATTAAAATATCACATTGGCTGGACAACTCTGCTTTTAACTTTTGTTTCTTTAACATGTGAAGTATTTTGGACTGTATTTCATCCTGGCAGAGTGTGAAATCCTTGGAGGTGCTTTTCAATTGATATATTTATTAGACATAAGGGAACATACTGTCTGGATTAGTCATGGATTTTGAAACTGAAGCAAAGCACATTATAGCTCAAAGAGAGAACTTTAGAGAAAGCTAACTTTAGAGAACTTGTCTTTAAAAAACATATTCTAGTTCATACTTCATAAAAGTCTAAGTTGTTTTTAAAATAAGACTTATTCCAAAGTATTTGTTTACTTGCATTTGGTACTCATAATCTAATTCAAAAAAATACTCTCTCCTATATAAAATTAAATTCTGATGTAAATATATATTAGATATAGCTACACATATCCACACCTGTGTGTTTTGGTTGTGTGTGTGTATATACAACTTCATGCCACAAACAAAGTGTTCCTTTTGTTTAAATGTATTGATGCCTACAGTAAATGAAGTCATTAAGGAGTTTATTAAAAGGACTTCAAATGACTGTGTGAGAATCTTATTATTAATGATTGTTTCAGGGATAAGATGTTAAGAAAATGAAAATGCCATATGCTACTGAGCCTCTCCTAAGCCCACAGTGTTTGGAGGAGAGGGCTACAAATATTAAGCACCCAAACACAGTGTTGCTGATACCCAAGATCTGGGCTCTGAGGTCAGATTTAATTACCAAGACAAGGTGGTTTTCTGAGGTCAGCAAAGCCATGCAAGACTTTTAGCTCTGCTTGCACCATGTAAGAACCTGGTGTATTTCCAGTTCTTGTTCTGAAGGAGCCTTTACTAGGATGATATAACATTTTGTGCGGAAAAATCTCGCTGTCAAGAACTGAATGTCCAAAAAGGAGACAGAGGAGTCCTAAAACTTTATTCGAATAAAGGGAGAGTCCACCGGGCATATCCCTGTGGGGTCTCTCAAATTGCTGGGGGACGCAGCCCCCCTTTTATCCTAATTTCCCGACCGAGGGACGCCCTCTCCTTTTCCCCATTGGCCAAGGTACTCAGAAGTTACAGCCTTCCCAGCCTGCCTACACCGAACTCCGGCCTCCCGCCATCTGTTCTCACCTGAGCTCACCAACTCCTTTGTCCCCCTTGCTGAAGAATGTGGGGGAATTGCCCTATTTCCCTCCTTTGTAAAGGCCCCCATCTCGTTGCAGATGGCTCTTTTTGTCCCACTCGGCTCATGGCTCCACTCAGTCTCCCCTCCCTTTGTCCTGCTCTTCAGCCAGACTGTGGAGAAACCCCCTTATTGATGAATACAGAAACTTGAGCATTCCGCTCAATTTATAACCTTCCAGACTGGCTGCCGCGAAGGTTAAGGCTCCGTATTTATCTACAGAGATGCTGTACAGCACAGCTCTCTGCACTGCGTTTTTTCTGTCCTGCCTCCTCCAAATGTGTCAGCTGTGATACAGAGGCATAGATTAAAATAAGGAGGAATGGCAGGAAAGGAGGTGTAAAGCCAAGGAGCACATTTCCTCGCTGCACTGAAGCAGAGAGCAGATCCTTGCAGCCTGCCTGGCTCGGCAGCAACCCCCGTCCTGCCTCTGGGCAGGGAGGGCTCTCCAATTCTCAGTTTTTGGAAGGACAAACAGTGTAGGTACAGCAGCAGAGGGCTCCAGCTCCAGAGAGGTACTGGTAGACGCAGCCACATGCTCAGTGTAATCCCATGGATCCTGCCCTTGCTCTGTGGGAACAGCACGTCTCACCAGGAATGTGTGGCCAGCACAACTGAACTTTTTGGAAAAGCAGCTGTGTACTGAAGCGAACAGGAACATGTTGAGCAGAATGCTCAAGTGCTGGGGTGTTGTGAATGCTGCTCTTTACTTGGGTAGAAATTTGAGTGTATGGGTGGCTAGGAAGGCCTTCAACTTTCATATTTGGACAAAACGTTGGCTATGTTATGGTCATGTTTAGCAGGGTTTTGTGCAGTGCTGTTTTTTTTTTTTTTTAAAAAAAAGGGGACACACACACACATATAACAGCATTCTGTGATGTGCTAGAAAGCTATGTTGCTATGTCTCCCTCTCCCAGGTTTAAACTCTGGGCATATCAAGGCACAGTCCGTTTATTCTGCTGTTTGTGGCTTTCTTAAATCCGATTCACTGGACTTTTGTTGCCATTGCTGCTACAGACTTGCTGAATGATGGTGATCATTTTGCTTCCCTGAGCAAAACTGGCTAATATGTATTTATAAGAGTCAATCTCCAATGTTATTTATTTAGCATTAGGTAATATTTTTTTTCCTCTCTAAAGATGCACTGCATCTGTGTTTTTTCTGTCCTGCCTCCTCCACATGTGTCAGTTATGATACCGAGGCATAGGTTAAAATGAGGAGGTATGGTACGACCCTAAATTCTTCCTGTTCTCTTATGAAATAGAGCAATAAGCCCATAGTGTGTGGTGACTATAGACAGATAGTTTGGTTTAATGTGCTGTGCCTTCAGCCAGTGATCAGGAGACCAGTTTTATTTGAGTCTGACATTGTTCTGTGTGAATGGCAAAAGCTCTTTTGCAAAGCTGGCTTAAAGTGAGGAAATGTAAATTCCTCCTAACCCATTTCTTTCTTTACATTGGAATTGAAAATCAATTAGACTTAAGCACCTAAATCTCTTAAATTGATGGCCATGCTCTGTCTCTAAGCAGAGTAGCTCTGGTAATGGGAGCAATCTAACTACAGTAGCACCGTGCTCCACACAAGCTAATTTGTCATGTTCTGTGGTACATACAGAGCAGTGTCCATATAGTCTTGCACGTGTATTTTTGGTGAACTGCTTTTGAAAATCCCACTGTTAAATACTCAGATTACAAGGAGAATGGGAAATTCTGAAGTAGAGGTGAATATTGTGGTTATTTTACTGATTATCATGGTGATGCTTACAGGCCCTACGTGAAAGCGCACAAGTTGATTCTGATGCTAACAGCATCTATTCCCTATTTTTCTCTTCTAAATATTTGATAGTACTACAAGAAAGTAAAATTAATATTAATTATGAAAAAATATTTTTTTAATTTAAAGAAAATGCACCTAACCCAATGTTTCAGTAAATGTTAATGAAAATTTGAAAAGGGAATATCTTGTATATGACAGTAGTGGAGAAAAAAACTGCAGTTCATTTTGTCTATAGTACTTCATCAGTACTATACCTCTCAGGATTCACAGGCATTCCTAGAAATGACAGAATTAAGATTGGAGAAGTTATTCAAAAGAAGTAGCACCATCTTCTGTTGAAGCAACAATGGAATATAATATTGCAATGTTAATATTAGAAATAACATTATTTCTAAAAAAAAAAAATTGTTCAAAGCAATGTTACAATTTCGTGAAACTGTTTTTATATTAGTAAATAAAAAATGGAAGTAATCTTCTTCTAGCTACAATATTTTTAATACCATCTGTTAAATGATGCTGATATTTGACTAAGATTTTTCAAACTATTTTTAAAGAAGGTTTTGAGATGAATTTGACAACTGAACTTCTAGTTTCCATATTTGTGCACTTTATAACTGTGGGGGCTAGACTTGCATTATTTTAAGCAGGAACTCTTAATATAATTACATAAAATGAAGAACAGTTGCCTTATGAAATGCATCAGATAAAAACCAAGATGAAATCACAAAAATTGGGATGCTGACAATCTCTTAGTTTTTAAAATAAGCACAGATTACTTTTCGTATTTATTAATGTTGTAATTCTTGTGAAGAATAATGCCATAGGGCGAGTAGAGAAGTAATAGAAAATAATTTATTGTTTCTGCAAGCAAATGTTGACGTTTCCGAGGATATGCTTGTCCTCCATGCAGGTGTTCCTCTCCTATATTATTATGTAACAGAAAAGCATTTGTTCTTGTTTATTTTAAAGATGTCATCTTTATATAGGATTAAAGGATTGGCTTGCAGGTGAAGTGTATAAGAAGTTTACAGACCTCTTGGAAAATGTGCAGTTTAATGAAAAACTGAGTGGCTGATGTGTCATATAGCATACACCATCTTCTAGCTGAGGCTGAACTGCTTTTTCATCTTGGTATATCAATGATTAAAGCAGTACAAAATGCTTTTTAAAAACACAGAATATTATATCATAATCTAAAATACTTGCAATAGAAGGAAATTATTTACTTAAAAGAATTGATCCTTGGTTATGTTTTTCATTAAGGCAAAATTTTAATTCAGAACTAATAATTTAAATTAATATAACTACACATTCACAAACAAATGTATATACCTATAGTTTTAGATATTGCAAAGACCCAATTAAAGCAATTATGTCAGTAATAAAATTTATTTTCCCCTTTTATGAATTTTTAGAAATCATCTGTACAGACCACTGGTGAAGAACAAATACAGAATCCTTACACAGAGCTCCTTGTATTGAAAGGTCATCAAGATATAGTACGATTTCTAGTGCAAATAGATGAATACAGGTATGAAACTGTATTTCTAAGCTTCAGAGCATCCTTGGGAACATTTCTGTGACTGTTTATAAAAATGTAGAAATATTTTTTTATGCTTTTTTTTCTTTCTGCCAGAACCTGAGGGAACATAGTTAAAAAATCCAAATTCTGAACATTTTGTTTGTTTTGTTTTTTTTTTTGGGGAGAGGATGGGGGCTAGGAAAAGAGGCTGAGTGTAAAAAGGAAAGGAGTAAAAGCCCTCTTTTTGCAGTATGTTTTTAATTCTTTTGACATCTCTCATGAGTTATACTTTTATGAGAAAACAGTTGATGGAGTGAAGTTTCTTGATACAAATTCATTTAACTACAAGAAATGCCTTCAGCTAATTCACTCCTTTTCTGGCTTCTGTGCTGAATGGATTTGTGTGTTCTATGTTTTTGATTTAAGGGTAACTTATTTTACCTTTTGATTTTGCAGAAGAACTTAATAGACTCCTGCAGATACTGTGAATGTGTGTATATAAATGTGTGTGTGTATGTGTGTGTATATAAATGTGTCTGTGTGTGTATGTGTGTGTATATAAATGTGTGTGTGTATATGTGTGTGTGTATATAATTGTGTGTGTGTATATAAATGAGTGTGTGTGTGTATATAAATGGTTGTGTATATGTGTGTGTTTATGTGTATATGTGTGTCTGTGTCTGTGTATATGTGTGTGTATATAAATGTGTGTGTATGTATAAATGTGTGTGTATGTATATGTGTGTATGTGTATATGTGTGTGCGTATGTAAATGTGTGTGTGTGTAAAAAGGTGTGTGTATGTGTATATGTGTGTATATCTGTGTGTGTGTGTGTATGTGTGTGTGTATATATGTGTGTGTATGTAAATGTCTATGTGTGTGTGTGTATGTATATATGTATGTGTCTATAAATGTGTATGTGTGTGTGTGTATATGTGTGTGTATGTAAATGTGTATATGTGTGTGTGTGTATATATGTATATATGTGTGTGTATATAAATGTGTATATCTAATTTCCACAGAAGTCTTCTTGGGGAATATTTAATCTGTTAGTTTTCATTCTTAATGTAAAGCTGCATGCATGCATTTCCATAAAATTTATTTTTGGCACTAATAAAATGCAAATTAATAAAAATAGTCCATCAGAAGATTTGTACAAAAATAGATTGTATATAATATATTTTAGTTCTTTCTCTTTCGGACAAATTATTAAAATAACCTTTCCTCAAAATATTTCTTTCCAAATAAAATAATAAAAGAAATATTCAAATAAATCTTATTGGCCTTTATGGAAATACTAGGGTATTTTTAGAACAGAGGCACATTCTGATGCAAAAAAACCTTTTATTATTCCAGGTTTCAGTGTTCAGGTGCAGATATATTATTGAAGCAAAACTAATATTAATCCATGTAAAACTAAAGCCTGGGCGGTCAGTGTGAGGACAGGCTATAAAATAACATATGGGTAAGGAGTAAGTTATATATCCAGTAAATATTCTGAGAGTTAGAGGAGTTTAATGCAGCAATTCATTGGACATTAATTCCAAGGTTTTATTTATCAAGAATATATTCTATTACTATAGTAGTTTCTGCAGTGTTAAACAGCTGATAATATTTTTCACTTGATTCTTTCCAATAAAATTAGTATTGTTACTCTGCTTTTGAAATATTTGTAGTTAGTTTTTGCAGTCATTCCATTGCGTGCTTTTTGTCAACTGTTGTAAGCCAAGTTTCATGCTTCAGGTCTTTAGATAATATCATCTTATTGAGAATTTTGCAGAAGGATTTTCTTGTTTTCTCAGTGGCGCAGCTAAAACCAGTGAGTGGAAAATTTTCTCAGATTGGTTTTTGAAGATACTAAATAAATCCTGCATAAATGTAACAGAAAGCTGCTTTTTTTCTTCTTTTCTGTTGCATGCTTTGAACATGAAGTGAGAGTCATATTGATTGGAAGATCACCAAAGAAGGCTAAGCCTCAGCAAGAGTCTTCCAAAAAATAAACTGAGATGGAATTGCATGTAATACTCTAGCATTTGACGCATTAAACTAAACCAAGTTCATAGCACATTTTAAGAATAGCTTTCTTTGCTGCTCATTTGACCACTCATTGCTCCTTCAGGAAGCAGGCAGAGTTATAGAGGATGATGGTGATCATGACAAGAAAAGAATCAGGTGACCCATGAAACTCCACATTGGAGAACAAGATACATCTGTAGGATGACTGATTCTACTTTAAACAATTAGTTTTAAACAGGAATCCTGCTTAGAAGAGGAAAAGTAAAAACATAAAACAGCGCTACAACGTCTCTGTTGATGAATTACTCTCATTCCTTCTTCCAAAGATTAGTTTTCTTTTAAGCTTTTGCTCAAGTGGCACACAATTCCAATATAAATTGAAAAATGAATTGGAATTGAAAGGAGTTTTGCTCAATTTTGAAAGTTTTGCTGTTTTAAGTTCTTGACCTCATGAAAAAAACCAAGATAAAATACAACTGAAAGGGAACTAAAGATAAATTAATTTTATCAGAGGTGTGTTTAGATTTTTTTTTTGATGAAAACATCTAAAGCTGGATAACAGAAAATAAAAAGAAGTGATATAACTTTTTCTATTTCATGTCTTCTTTGCAAACAATGCAAATCTAAATTAGTTCCCACCAAATTAACTACATTTACCCTTGGCTAACACCTAAAACAAAAGAAAAAAATAGAAGGCAGGTTTATTTCCAGGTAATAAGTGAAGTCAAACTTCTGTGGAAGGTCCTTCTTCTGTGCTAGGTTCTTTTAACTTGCAGTATGTCTTTACTAGGAAAGCTTGCATCTGTGCTGCAGCATCCATGTAGCTATGATGGTGCTAAGGTTCAAATGTAAGCAGACTGTAACGGATATTCTGACTAGCCGAGGTAAAAGACTGAGTTCAAATCAATCTTGTTAAGATTAGATTAGCAATCCAATAATAATAATAAAAATATTCCCTTGTGTGGTATACTCTTTAGCTGAATTTTTAGTAGAGGTTGTATTTCACACGCACTCCCCCTTTGGGAGTTCTTTTAAGCCACTGTTTAAAATATCCTAATGAACATTGAGTTCCTCTACTCTTGGGCTGAGCTCAGATGAGTAGTTTGTAACTTACTAGGTGTCTTGTAGTCAGTTGGCTCTGACTAATAGAATTTGGTTTCAGAATTTGGTTTCATTCAGTGTATAAGATCTCGTATTAAATTTTTGATCAACAAGAGAATTGATTCTGTAATGAGGGCTTATATTTATAATCGCATATATTGGAATTCTTAAGCCTTGTTCTTTATTAAGTATATGTTGACAAATACCTTCACTTTATAAACTGTAATTGGGATTTTCAAATATATTTTTATTCTTTAGATTAAAGTTAGAGTTTAATATATCTTGTAAATATTTATCCTGCATAACCATCTACTTCCATTATATTACACTATTAACTTTTTCACTTTTTTTTTTTTTTATCAGGTTTGCTTCTGCAGGAGATGATGGAATCATATTTCTGTGGAATGCTCAGGTTCGTTTGCTTTTTGGATAGGTTGTGTGCTCTAACAGGGAGATGGGATAGGAGCCGTCAAGAGGAGACAAAAACTTCTCCTAGCTAAAAAGCAGAATAAACAAGAATTGCTGCATGGATTCCTATCAGCTATTGTTTGCATAATGTAAAAGTGGATTGTGTCAGTCCAGTTTTAACTTACTAAAAAGACCTTGGCAGGTAAAAGTTATGTTGTAAACCTAAGAGAATGATTGATATATATAGAAGAATTTTTTTCTACAGAAATTAGAGATGAAATGCTGACATGAAAAACAGAGTGTGTATGAATTTGACTTTAAATCTTTCTGCGAAATATGTTCAATTTTTGCTGTTAACACTAAAATGCTCACTTCTGACTCCACAGATATGTAGCTAGTTGCTGGTCTCCGCTAGCTACTTTTATTTTAACTATGGTTTAATAACTATATTTCGGATGACTATTTACAGTGTAATTGATTACTCCCAGTGGAGAGCTAACACAAAACTATACTGGAAATGCATCAAAGTCAGTGGAAGTTGGGTGTTTCATGCAGTGCCTTGCTTGCTACGATAAAAATCCAATTTCAGCTTTGGAAAGCCTTTTAATGTGTTAGATTTATCATGGAGATAGAGCTCTGTAAGTGGTATCCTTCATTCTGCTGCCCTGCTCTGTCTCCATATCTTTGAGAAAATTATAGAGAAGTGTGTTAAACCAGCGTTTAGTAGGCTTAGTATGCAAGGTAGATATTAAATAGAAATCTAAAAGGGACATATAGTGTGCTGTCTAAACTAGACATACCAAAAATTCTAGTTGAGGAAGAAAGAGATTTCAGACTTTAAACAGTTACAGAAACATTAAAAAAAAAAAAAGACATTTGTGATGATGCAGTTTTAACATACGGAAGGAGAACTTGCAACTTTTCTTCCTTCTTTTGAGTTCTTACTGTTGTTGAACTTTTATAACCTTCTTATTTGAAAAAGGAAGTAGTTTTTGAATGTTCAAACACATGTATGTGAGTATATATACTTGGTGTTCTAAGCAGTTAATGAATGTAAAACTGATTTAGATGTCCAGTTTAGGAATAGAATTTCATTTTCTACTTCTGTAGGATTATTGCTACCTTTTTGCTAAAGCAAGTCTTCCTTTTTTAATTCAAAAACTTAATCTAGAAGTGCAAAGAGGTATACAGTTACAACTACTCAGTATTTTAATTGCATGTTTGAAAGAAGCAGTGTATTTCTGCATATATGTTTTTCAGGTTTTGTCTAAACAAACAGAGCAGAAGTAGTCAAATTATCTAAACCACCATCTTAAAGCTATAGACAATGTTCATAGAAAATAAAGCTGTCAGAAAGTTGGCAGTATTGTGTTTGCTGTAAGGATAGTTCAAGTTTTACAAATTGCTAAAATAAAAACAGATTTATTCAAGAGAGGGTTTGTTAGCAATTCAGAATTGCCATGATATCAGGTGAATAGGCCTAATGGCCAATATTTCCACTGAAGTGAATTTAATATGCAATTACATTCCTCAGATCTGCCAGAGGTTCTTTTCTTTACACCTAGAATGATACACTTACAGTAAGCCTGTAAGTGATTTTAGAAAGTGAGATTCTAGACTCTTAGAAAATTTTCTTTTTGAAAGTAATTTGGTATCTATGTCAAATGATGCAGTAGGTATATTCTAGATGTTAGCCTTCATTTTTTTTGTGTTTATTTTTCAGATTGGAGAGAAACTTTTTGAACTACATGGATATACACACAAATTACAGCTATTGCACCATTTTTTTCATCACGTGCTTCTGGAGAAAACAATCAATTGATATTAACAGCATCAGCTGATAGAACAGTTATTGTATCCTTAGATCTGGAGAGAGTTCAGCTCTTGTTTGTTGTGTTGTTGTTGCTGTTATTTTTAAAGATAGCAAGATAGCAGTGATGCAGGTTGCAGACTGTTTAAGTTTATTGGATAATAATATCCAGTAGATATAATTGGATTACACTAGGGTTTTGTTAGGCCTTGCTCACAAGTAGATGCAATCTCTACTGTGAAAATCTATAACAAACCATTATGAATATGTCATTTTGGTCAAATATTGAAGAGAAACAAAATTTAGAATATTGTCTTTCTCTGTACTTATTTCTGAATCTGTCATTTAGTTACAAATGTAGCAGTTGTATTTATAATATATAAAATCCTTCTTGGTTTCCTTAATGAATGAAGTCAGGTTTGGGACTGCAGTAGTGGCAAACAGATTCAGAAAGTGTCATGTTTCCATTCTACTGTAAAGGTAAGCAGAGAAACTCTAGGTATGTCTGTTTACTGTATACATAGTATGTTATGTATGACACCTTATATGCCATGGCGAGGATGTTAAAAAGAACAGCAGTGTTCAATTTATTCAAGAACACATAACCTTTAAATGGAAGAGTGGCTGAAAAGCAGACATAATTCTTAAAATATCTCTTTATGGAACTCTGAATATATCTATTTTTTTAGAGGTTGTAGAGCAAAGGTGGTTTTACAGCTTTGTTTGTTAGTGGATTGGAAAGACAATCTAAAGTCAAACTCATTCCTGAATAGTAATAGTATAAAGAAATCTCAGAAAACTTGAGTTTTGCATTGTTGATTGAAAATGGTACTATGTAACATAACATGTAGCACATTTTTGTTCTGTATTTCTCAGGAAAGTGATACCTTAATACTGTATTTTATAATACTTAAAGCCTTAGCTGCCTAAACCTGATGATCATTTTACAGAAAAATTCCCTGTAGAACTTTTGCAGGGGACATATATCTAGTTTTTGTTCTGCAGTGTTTGACAGTTCTTCAAAGACTGGATGTATGGCTGTCTGGAGGGAGTGATCTATGTGTTTGGAACCGAAAATTAGATCTCTTGTATAAGACCAGTCATCTTACTGATGCAGGTAAAAATGTAAATGACTCATTATAGCTGTTAAAGTGCAAGTAAAATGGATCTGTATAATGATGCAAAACCAACTTGGCAAATTCTCTTTAATTCTAATGATAATGTTATATATTAAAGGCACGCTCTATCTATTTTTTTAATGTCAAATTTAATAATTCCAAATTTAAGACTACTTTTAATCTCTTGTGCTATGTGGGTTTTAGAATACGTCAAATCTCAGTAACTGTACATTAACTTGGACTTGCAGGGCTGGCCCTCAGTTAGTGATTTCTACATGTTCATGGTTATGGGGACCAGATCCTGAGGCTGACTTTCTCTCTGAGGGAGCCTTATTTTTTTTTTTTAACTCCTTTAGTAAAGATTAGTGGTGGTAAGGCAGTAAAACTTTCTTTTTATTATTAAACGTCAATGCATTTTATATATTAAATGGATGTTGTCATAGCAATATAATCTCAATATTAATCATACTTTTCTAGTAATAAGCATATGTATTATCCAGC
>NW_010580930.1:23263-41809 GCF_000705375.1 Tinamus guttatus | reverse complement strand
TTTTTTAATTGGGATGATTTCACTTGGTTCCTTAGATAATGCATTCATGAGAACACTTTCCCATACACCTACATATATTCCTATATACCTGGCCGATAACGTGGAAGCAGCAAAAATAAAATAGAATGAAACAAAAAACAGTTACTTGTTTTGAAACATACTTTGTCTTCTAAGAAATGTTTGCAAACATATAAACACTGATATTTACACAAGATAAGTTGCATCAAAAATCTTTAAAAAATGCTAGCATTTACACAGTTTTCTTGATATAGATTTATTTACGAATCCTATTCAGAAATCACTAGTTGGTCCTGCAAGAAAAGTGTTTTTTAATGACAGTAATGCCTGTTTGCAGTTCAAAGGCAGTTATTTCAGATATTGCAACACACCTTCTTTCCTGCTTCTCAACATCTTTTTCACGTTACGTATCCAGTCTAAAACTCAAATGCAAAAGCTCAAATACAAAAGTGTATTTTTGCAAAACAAAAACAAAAACAAACTTACATGGGAGAGTAAGTGAACCCATTTAGTGCCTTTTAGAACTGTTACAATACTTCTAAATTTCAAGTGCAGGGCAGAGAAGTCCATCTGTGTATGCCCACTCATAAATGAATGCACTTAGCAGACAGAACATAGGTACTTGTACGCTTACAACTGCAAAACAAGTGCATTTTACAGTACAGCCCTAAAACAAGGCACAGTGATGCTCCCAGTTGGTTTAATTCTTTTTTTTTTTTATAAACAATGGACACATAACATTGTGTTAGAAAGAAGAAACAAGTCCACTAAAACAAAACATATTTGATCAAGAAATGGACCCTCTAGATGGTGTGTTCCTAAAATCAAATACTAACAAAAATAATTTTATTACAATAGATCAAAATCTAAAATATTACTTCATGTTCTCTATAAAATTCAAAGCATTATAAAATCTGCAAATGCTTCAGTCATTTATTGCTTGCTTCCATCATTTCCAAATCACAATCAGTGTATGACCATGCCATTTATTTGATTTTCTCAGCTTGAACTATTTCCATTTGTCTCCCTTATTTATGCATCTCTGCTAATTTGATTTAATCTGCCAATTGTCATTTAAAACGTTCACTCCAATATGCCACGTTACTTATGCAATTTGATGCCTTTATGTGCTGAACAACTGAAAACCAACCTGCTTAAATTTTGTTGCTGTTCTAACATTTGGGGTTTGCAAAAACCTAAATGCAGCAGCAAGGTCTTTGCCCATATTGCTCCATTCAGGTGAAATCTGTTTTGCTTCATTAGAAGTCAGGGTAACAGAGAATATATGAAAGAACTGCTGCCTGCATGAGCCTGCTATTGCAGCAGAGATTGCCCTGGCATCTTTAGCTAATGGGGATAATTGGATTGAAGTAGTATTTCCCCATCTTGAAATGATGGGGAAATGCCCTTGAAATGAGGGCACATAGAAAAGGAGAGGAAGCAGCCAGAAGCCAACAGAAAAAGCAGTAAAAAGAAGCAAGAGTTGAATTTTTTGCAGCTCTGACAGGGTTGCCTCCACGCTGTGTTGACTGGCCACTGGACTATCTCCTCCTATTCTGCTGTGCCTTATTCCACACATTTCAGGTTTTTCTTCCTTGCTCTCTCCACCTCACATGCTTTCCTTCAGGGTCTCCTCTGCACCCACACAAGGCCGTGCAATTACCATGATTGGCTGCTATCATGCAGATGAGCCCTGCTCTGGGCTATCTTGTCTATTCAGATCGGAAATGCTTTGGAGCAGAGACTGCCACTACCCTGCGCTTGCACAATGCCTAGCAAAGCCTTGTTCTGATCAGTGCTCTGGCACTACTGCAAGGGAGCAGGATTAATAAAGTGTCTGCCTTATATACGGGGATCCTAGGACTGTATTAGAACAAAACAGCTTCAGGTTTCAGACTGTTGGAAATGTACAGATAAACCCATCAAATCTCTACCAACCATAAAACAAAAGGACTTTTAAACATGAAATAGCAGCCAGACTTACTTTGCTCTCTTGGCCATTTCATTGCCATCCCAGCGTGGGCTGTAAGGGTAGTTCTTCTGGGCCTGGGAGTAGAGCTGTCCACTGTTGGTGAAGTGGTAGACTGACTGAAACGTTAGGGTTGGTTGGTCTCGGGGAAAGTACAGGGGTAGGTCAACTGAAAGAAAGGAAAAAGGTGTCACAAGAAAAACAGACCATTCTGTTTTTTCTTTCTATTTTTGCTGGGTACATGTTGTTCCTTTCAATTGATTTAAAGATGAAGGAGAAAATTATGATTAATTCCAACATATCCTCATGATTTAATTGTATTTCTGTACGAACCATTCTGCTTTATCAATTTCTTTTTGTAAAATATATATAAAAAAGTTTTGATAATGTATTATAATCATATAACCATAATGCTTATGCCATGACTATTTTGTTACAGAAGAAAAAGGCAATATCATCTTCCTTTTATAGTGAAATTTTATGGTTCAAAGGAAATCAAAACACATTCTGTTTATGTCTTCCATTCAAGAAACAAATTCCTCTTTATCAGCTTAGGCAATTCTTTTCATTGTCCCCATGGACATCAAAAGCATTATCATTCTCATTTTACAGCTAGGTAAACTGAGGTTTAAAGATGTTAAATGATCTGATAAAGGATGCAGAAAGAATCAATCACATGAGTTAGAACAAATCTCAACTTTCAGTTGAGACTGAAAGTCAATGCACAAAAAAAAGCCACAAACTCCAAAACACACTACAAAGTCATTAACACCAGAAATATCTCACTAAAAATAAAAATTCCAAGTTCTGTCTTAGTTCCTTTTGCTTATTACAGTTGCATGATCAGCTAGATCAGCCAACAAAATAGGATAGTCTAAAACTGTTAAATTTGTCAGAAACTATTTTTTCACTTAAGTATAAATCTAACAATGAAAAAGTTAAGATTTTATTGGCCTACTTTTAATTTCAGGAAACTTAAGAATCCTCTAGTTGCACTGAGAGTTATGACAACAAACCACTGAATTATTTACTTTAAATGCCTAAACCAGGACTAAGACAGAAAAAAAAATGAATTTTTCAAAGATGTAGATTTATTAGGCACCTACAATCAAACCCTTCGCTATTCCCCACGCTGCAATTCTTTAACCATGCAAGATGAAAGGAACAGTATTTCCCTGTAAATCCTTAAGATTACCATCCCATTTGGTGTAATAACTATTGAAATAAACTGCTAAAATTATAATTCATCATGCAAGCCTGGGATCTGACTAGTCTTTATTTGTCACTTCACAGTCCTCTTTAAAGAGAAGTAAAGGATCCTAAGTTAATGAATAGCTGTAACAGCCAAAGGAAGAATCAAAGCAGATTGCAAAATTGCTACAAACAACAGAGCTTCAAGGGAAAGGAACATGACATCATTAAACCTGTCCTCATGTGGAGCAGAATCTCCTGTCTCAGGCATTTGGTAATGCATTACATTTTCTTCTTTTTAATACTTCATGGAAGAGCAATTCCAGCACTTCCTTTGAGATCTCAGTCCACAGATTGAGACATGAGTTTCAAAAAATTTTTCTTTATTCAAATTCCTTCACTTTCCTTCATTCTTCTTTTTTTTTTTTCTAAAAAGGTCTGAATATTTAGATAGGCTTTTAGCCAAATGATAGCTCCTTTTTCCCCAAATCACCCTGCAAAGTCTACAATTAAATATGTTTGCAGCAATGAAGCATACCAAAATTAACTGCAATATTCCAGCCATAGTCTCAAAATAAAGCAAATTACCGAAGATCACAGCATTCGCCCACCTCTGTGATCCAGTTGGGACAACTCTGAAAGTGCTGATGACTCAACTTGCATAGCAGCTTCCAGCAGATATTTAAGCAGTAACGACATGGGCAGAGTTCTGCCAGTTCAAGGGTAGATCATTGCTATAATAAATGTTAGACACTAAAGTAGTTCTGTCAAATTCCTCTTTGTAACTAAATTATTGAAGAATAACTTTGGAAAACACTGCCATCTCTTCAGCACATTATTTATCTTCCTTCTAAAGCTATCAATTCCTTGAAGGAAAACTACTCTGTATACTTCATATTCTCATCACTATGTAAAAATAACAACAAACTTTAGTAGAAAAAAATCCAGTAATAGTCGACTCTGAATACAGAACTTCTTTTTGAGAATTTCTGACTTTCATGAATTTTGCTTTGAAAATCTGTCTACATAAATGGAGCAAGCAGCATCATTTTTCTTCCCACATCTGGTGACCAGCAGTATTATCCTGAATTTCAAGTTTAATTTTTTAAAATTTGGCCTGCTTTTGACTTTTAAAACTATAATTCACCTAAAACCACCAAACTCCCAGTTTTCTAAACCAAATGTTCCTTTAAATGCAAGGTGTGAGATGGGCACATACCAAGTAAAAAAACCTGTCCCTAATTTTGGAACATAACCACACCTAAGAGGCAAGTAAACAGGAAATAGCCTTGACTTGTAAAATGTTATACATATCTCAAGGTAGCCAGCTATTATTTCACAAGTAGGAAATAAAGGCAAGAATTTACTTCCGGCACAGTGGATGAAAATCCATTGACATTGTAAGAGTGCTTGGTTCTTCTAAAAACTAAAAAAAAAAAAAAAAAAAACAAACATGCAAACATCATAAAAATAATCAATGTTAGTAAGAAGGTCAAAATGAAAGGTCAAATTCTACTTCTAGCCACAATCACGTCAGGTGACACAGGTTTGATAATAAAAGTTTTTATTTTTACCTGCTCATATATGCAAATGGACTTTGAATCTTCGTGCATTAATGCCAAATAAGAGCTACCTTTATGTGATATATGATGCAGCAAAGGCAAGCATTATCCTAATTACAACCCAGAAAACATTTCTACTTTATCATGAAAAACATCACAGCTAAAAACAACTCGGTTTGCAAATCAATACCTGAACCATAAGAATTGCAAAAACATGCTTGATTTGGCATGCTAGTTGCCAAATACTTAAGAACTACAAAAAACGTATTCATGTTGCATCCAAGTGCTATTTCCAAATAACAGCTGACTCACAAAGTACCCTGGTGATACGTCTGCACAAAATAAGCAGATGACTCATGTCTGTAAATTCCTGAAAGTACCAATAGACCCCTTGCTTAGTCATCTTTTGCTTGGATGCTGGGTTCACGAGCTCTGTAAACTGTAATGAGGGATCTAGCTCTTAGCAGGTCTCTCTCTCCCTCTCTGCCTCTCCTTCTCTCCCCTAAACAGTGCAAATTATCTCTATAAAAATAACTTCATCTACGTAAGTGAGTCACTTCAGCTAGCAAGCTTACACAAGTCATGCAGTTAAACAGTAATATTTGGTTATGAAGGTAAAAAGCTTGCTGTCAAACCTGGTTTTAAAGTTAAAATTATGTCAGAGGAAGTTCCATTTACCTCTTCTCTCACAGAAATAGAAACATTTCCTTTGGAAAATTTAAACAATTAGCTCATTCAGGAACGTAAAGCTTTCTAATTCAGTTCCAGCTCAAGTAATTTAATCACTATGATTTCTTACTTTGGCTTTTCTAAGCATCACATTATTAACATAAGAGTAATTCAAAGAAATAGACTGCAGAAAGAAGCTAATATCATGCTAAAACATTAGCTTCTCCTATACTACAATTTGCAGCCTTTTTTTTAAAGGCACATTTTAGAAATTTACCGTGGAGGGAAAAATCTCACTTTTATGAAAGCCCTACATGAGCAAAACTTGGATAGATGTTTAGGGTAATTAAGCATTGAGTAAATTCTTCAGTGATTGAACCCTAATTTTCCCACACAGTTCATAAGAAAGCGAAAGAAAAAGGGATTTGCTTATTGAGAATGAGTCACATTTTAAAGAACTTAATTACAGTTCATAAACAGTTGAAGTTGGTCTCTTTTTGAAATACAAGAAGCTATCAAGAACTAACATAAATTTGTTTCTCTTGACTTAGATTGTAACGCATACATACACACATTGAAAATTTAGTTTTCTAAAAGTCAAAATCCTAACTCATTATTAAGAAAATTGTACACTGAATCAGTAAAATGAATTGTTCTTTTTCTTAAAGAATAGGAATACCAAGATCTTGATCAGGTTACCTAGATGGTTAAACTTACATGAAGAATCGCGGAATTGATTTAGTCCAATATTTGGACTAAAATATTTGGATATTAAGTCCGAAATAATGTTTTTAGCATCTCAATTTATAGCTTTTTAAACAGTATATGAAATGAGAATGGGATGTCTTGGCAAAAGCACATGCAAATGCTGCTGTCGCATTTCTGAAGGTTAAATGTTGAGGAAATAAGGCCGGTCTATCATAGTGCGCTCCTTCCTTCTTTACATACTAGGGAGGAGAGAAGGAAAAACAAAACTATGCATGAAATGCACGTGGATCTTAAATATTTCAAAGGATTTAGATGGCAATATTTGGAAAATTTTCCATAATCTACTCCCCTCTTCTAGAGAAACGAAAGGTTTAGTCTCCTTTGTAAAACTTGGATAAATCTAGGCATTTATTTCCATGGAAGTCAGCAATCACTCTCTTGACTGCTTTCGACTATTTAAAAGCTTGGATGATATTATATTGGTCATTTTATTAACCTTCTGAATGCTCAAATCTGCTGCAGCTTATTGCACCTGCAACTTGCTCTTACACTTCCATGCTGATTTGGATATTTTATTGTCAAGATTTCTATGACAGTGTCTGTACAACTTTAATTCAATCTACACTTGTTTTATGAAGCAGTCTTCAAATATAAGATAACTAAGTATTCTTTACAATTGGGTTCCTATGCTAGACAGAACTCATCTGCTTTATCCTCTATTCTGCTTTATCCTCTCTGACAGATTTTACCCCTGTGTGTTTATTTACTGCCTAACATTCAAGCCTCGCTCTGATTAAATACTGACTCATTTCTTCTCGGACTTTTCAATGTGATGATTCCAATCACTATAAGGTATGCTACCTTTACCAACACCTTTATAAGGTGAGAGACTATTTAAAAATGCTTTTCCAGACGAGGAAGGAAAGAACAAAGAAAAGACAGTCAACAGGTCTACTGATGTTTTGTATGCCCAAACCCAGCTCTCTTTCATTTTAGTTGTTGTAGTAGGCACTTTAGAATAAACAGAAGACACATTTAATTAGTTTTTCCAGAAAAAAGGGGTTTTAGCAAAGACATGCTACAACCAAATCTCCAGCCTTAAGCCAGGACACTCTTCCTGAAATCCCCCGATTCACTCCTTACTTGTTGAGCCTTTGCTTTGCATTCAAGTATTTTTGATAAAGCAAGCAAGCCATGCTGGAATCAGGAAATTCAGTCTTCTGGACCATCTGCTTCTTGGTTTATTTTCCTCTTGGTTGTTCTTTCTTTGGTTCACTGAATTTCATATTCTGCCTGCTAGCCCAGACCTTTAGTTGCAACTCGGCTTACGCTTCTGGGAAGAAGGACTTGTGAATTTGAACTAACAGCCTCTATCTGAGGAGTTCCTAGAATTCAGACAAGCATTCGTGTGGACAAGACACAACGTGAATCTACCAGTTGAAGGGCCATGTTGCATCATGAAATCTGGACTGGTGGTAACACAGACATCATGTTATAAAATTCTCTTATGTATTCAGTTCTACTTTAAAAAGATGTTCTCTCTTAGATTTTCTGACAAATTCTCCTGCAGGGAAGGCTGCACCAAGCATCCTATGTGGTGGATGAGCAATCTTCATCTAACTTCAGGGAAAACAGCTATCTCTGCTTTTTACATGGAAGTGCAATTTGTGAAGACCCTACAGAAATGATTCCAGTCACTGTACCTACACAGTAGCCTGAACACATTTAATCACAAGCACTTTGGGGACTGTAGTAGGCAGCACAAATCGCTGGAGGGGTAGGATTTTGCCTTCCTTGACTCTTCTGTCATGAAGACCTTTAGCACAAATTCTTCCATAAAAAAAAAGAAAGGGTGAATTTGGCCCAAAATAAAATGGCAAAATGCCACAGCTTTCCCGCTTTGGCAGCAGTACTGAGGTAGCCTTGTAAGAATAAGAGAGGAAGGATGACAAATAACATTCCAATGCCATTAGTGTGGGACTTTACATTTGCAGAACACATTCATACAAGTTTATTAAGTATATTAGGGATAATAACCCTGCTGCAGAAAAACAGGTTCTTTGCAAGAAGATGCTACTTTGAAACCAACATTTCAAAATTTAAAATGTGAAATGAAAGGCTATTTCTGGAATTTTAGCAGAGACACGCATGGCACTTAAGGTGTACTGGTAATCACAGTTGTTTGTGAACTAATTAAGTCTGCCACTGCTATGTGAAATAGCCCCACCATCAGCAAACATTTACGTAGTAGATGAGGAGATGAATTACATACAAAATATTTCCAAATATATAAATACTATCAAAAGAGAGACAACTGTTTTGCTCTTAACTCTTAATGTGTTACATATTAACTCAATATAAAACATTAATCAATGAAGAAAGAAAAAGAAGTGTAATTGGTTGTTTGTAATAATGGAACGGCAGCAGTATTTGGAATTATGGGGGTTTATTATATATAAAATTTACAACTCACTGTGTTGTGCTAAAATGATGACAGAACAACTAATGAGTCAATCCTGTAACAGGATTGGCATAAAGATTGATCCTTTTAACGTCAGCATAATCATTTTGACCTTTGCCAATAAGAGTAATATTTAAGAAAAGGAAGAAAGTTAGGAATCCAAGGAGAAGTTTAGAAAATAATGTTATTAGAAACACATCAGGAAGAATTCAGCTGGGATAAAAAATGAACCTTCAGTATCAGTTGTAACACATTATCTTCAGAATGAGAGATTACTCTCAGTTATCGGTTATTGAAACTGCTGGCAAATATTCAGTATGAAATAATAAGCATGATGTTCATTGTGGCCTTAAGAAACACAGGAAACTGTTTTTTTTTTTTCTTTTTTTTTTAATTGGAAAGGAATGACTTTCAGTTACTGTCAGTCAGGACTAGATTAGCAAATAACAGGAATCAGGAGCTGGTGCTTCTTGCTCCAGATACTTAATTTTTTCAAAAAAACCCAACAGTACGTTCCTTTTCCTAATGTGTTTTCTGAACACATAGCACCTTTTTTTTTTTTGGAAATAGCCAACTTCAAATACAGAAGTGGTTATTTTTAAATCCAGTGCTCTCATATAGTCCATGAATCTTTCTGAATAATGGAAACAATGACTTGTGATGGAATAAACTGTTCCTACATATTATAGTGGGTGGATCTGTTTATCTTGTGGATTGCAATGAGACTGGAATAAATGCATTGCTTAGAATTTTTATTTTTTAAATATGTAACCCTTCTTATTTGAAGGCCCTGCTGTACTTATCTTGTGGTTCTCATTCCACTGATAATAGGAACTACAATATAGAATAAGCACAAATAGCCATGAGAATTTTTACAGTTACTATTGTTCTGATTTTTTCTGGATATAGGGAGGTTGCATTACTTGCAAAAACATGCCACTTCTTTATCAGTCTACATCTTTGTTTTTAAGTACCCACTGATTAATACAAAAATAGAATTAAAAGGTGACTTTTCATTGTTTAACTACCTTAAGTTACATTCATATGCTGCATGTTTAGTCTTACGGAGGAACTAGGTTATAGATCAAACAGATTCTTCAAGTAGTTTCCATTTATACGGTCAGAGACCATGACAAAGTGATGTAAGCTTAACCTGAAAGCTCCTTTATAATGCAGCTCTTTGGAGTATCATCTCCCACCTCAAGTAAATCTCATCCTTCTACAACAAGACTGGGTGACCTGCTAAAATTATGCCAGAAAATATCCTACGCTGAGCCCAAAGAATTGACATAATGACCTCACAGATCTTTTCCTTCTCTAATTCCTGTAACTATAATCATTTTAACTAAAACAAAGGCTTTTTATTTTCACTTCACTCATTCCAGCTCATGACATCCATAAGTCTCATTTTTACTTGAAATTCACAGAGATCTTCCTCCCCTCCCTCTTATGTTTTTATTTCCTTTTATTGTTTCTGCTGTAACTGTTACTATAGAAACTTCTCCATTTGTGATGAGATTGATGCTACTAAAAGCTGCCTCTTCCTTATCTGAGGTTATACTTGAAGATTATACTTTAAATACAGAGGTAGATGCTATCAGCATAAAAGCAATTTGTGCCCGCTCTTGGTCCATGCTAGTGACCATAGTTGCTACTGGAGGGAGGACAAGATCTTTTCCTCTGCTCTCACAGCACAGAGACATTCTGATAAATGTTGAGACACTCTGAATTACATCCCAACAGGATATGGAGACTTTCAAAGCATTTTTTTTTTGTCCCTGAAAAGAAGCTGTGCAAAAACATTGGCTTCCCTCACTGATACTTGAATAAATGATTATTAAATTTTATAAAGTTGTAAGTAGCTCTCTTTTTTTCCTCCCCTGTTTTAAATGCTACTTGGGAGTTGAAAGGAAACTGATTTATTTCACCTTCATTTGTGACCACTGTTGAAGTTTCCTGCAAGCCAAACCAACCTTTGTTGACACACATGCTACCCTATTTTTTTTCAAACTCTACTCCACAGTCTTGCAACTTTCAAGTTAGAGACCAGTTTAATCTTGCCCAATCCAACTGTCTTCATACTCCAGTCCTAAAAAACTTCCTCTCAGCTCTCGAATCTGCACACTGAATTTTGAGTCACACCTTCAGCAGGGCACTTCTTTGAGAGTTGGCATATGTTTCAATAAGCAAGATTTTAGCTCTACGGTTAGATTTAAATTCACAATTCCATTGCCAATGTAAAACTTAATTCCTTTTTTTTTCTAGAGATTACAGGAGAAGAACAAGGTGTCTATTATCCCCATTGAAACCACAGGAAATAACACTGGAAAGGACCCTGATCACTCATACATCCCTTTGACTCAAACCAGCATCAACTATATTTAAAACATTCTTGGTTTGTTTTTGCCTAAGCTATTCTCTAAAACTTCATTTGGTGTTTCTGAACATCCCACTCTAGAAATTTTTAAAACCAAACTGAAATCTCCTTTAGCACCCTCTAAGTCCACAGCTCCTATTCTACTCTGAACTACTATAATGTTATAACTTACCATTTTTCTCCTTGAAGTGTATCTCTGTGCCCTCCCTGCATCAGTGTGCATGGCAGAGATTATGGAAGACAGGGCTAGTAGTGTACAGTGAAATACAGAAGCTCCATTTAAACATCAGAAAAACAACTGCTTGAAGTGTGTTTGTGGGGTGGACTGCAAAATCTTCAGAGGTTCCTTCCAACCTCAATGGTCCTGAGATTTTCTTTTTGTTCTTATTTCCTATGTGTAATATTTTGCAGTATTTTCCCAATGTCCATTTTAATGAAGTTCCTATGCCTAACAATGTCTAACTTTAGACAGCTGTAATTCCTCTATACTACAGGGCTATATGACCACTGGCAATGTGCTGTGCTCTATAATATATGAGAAATGACATTAATTATCCAAGTTTATTTTAGAAATATGACCTATACTGGTATGCTGGGCCCTTGCGTTATAGGCTATTTCTAAGCTCTTAAACAAAGCTTGTTTTTACAGGCTGACAGACAGTATCAATATGTTGTAGTTCCAGCAGCTCAAGCACCCTCTCCTGCATTTAGGCAGATCTTTGTGAGCAGCTCCATCTCTAATACAAGGTATATTTGTTATCATTCAAAAGAATTATTTATATTTATTTATTTCACAACAAGCCTGTAGCAGTCATCTTTGTGTGCAATTACTGCAGTACATATGGATACCTAGATAAAGCTTATTTTGATGATAAAATAATTATCACTGTGGAGAAAGAGGAAGGAGAAAGGGAAGAAAGTAATGTTCTTTTTTTTTTTTTAATTAATGAAGCTCTTATTTCTAGAAATTTTACACCTCTAATAACCATATGGTGTACTGTATCACTCTGTTCTTTTCTGAAAATATTTCCTGGTATTGAACCCAGGACAAATCCCTGTGAAATGCACGCTCACCATCCCCTTCCAGATTGAAAACAAAATATTTGTTTTCTACTTGCTATTCCAAGTAATTTTTCAACTTGCTCTATAATACAGCTTTAATGTAGTTCTTATCTAAAGAAAAACTTCACCTGTGAATGCCAGGTGAGACAATGCCAAAATACAGAGACAGACGTCCATATACAGCAAGAAGAAAAAGTACTAAAAAATATCTGTATTTGAGTCCCATCTCTGCTAGGAACTTTTTATGTGGCCTATGTAATTTTTCCAAAATTAAATACATAAAATCATATCATCAGGCACATTTTGTGAGAATTTATTAGTAAGGTGCCACATACTTGGGTACTTGGTAGCAGTATTCTAGCTAAACAGAACTACTAAATAAGTGACAGCAATAGTTCACTTCTCTGAGAAGTGTAACTTTTAAAGAATTTATTAAAAATACATTTCAGTCTGTTTGCTAAAGTGCTTCAAGTTCCTGGAAGAGCATCATTTAATCTCTACAGCAATATAATACACTTTTAAAGGTATAGCAAATATATGTGTTTCTCAGAAATTAAAGATACTGTCAACTGCAAAATAACACTGAAAAATGCTTTATCACTCCACCATTATAACAGATTAGCATAATATAACTGCAAAATTTAGTTTTCATAACTACGGTTGTTTGTTGCTGTTTATATTGAGTTTTATAGTATATCCTCTCTCTCTCTAGTCTTTTTTTTTTAAACAGAATTTAAAATACGAGCCTAACAGCAGCTTAGAGTCAGTGACAACATTACAAAATGAACACAGTTAAATAGAACAAGAAGAAGAAAAAGCACTTCTATTTGCAGTTTTACTCGTCTCCATTTTAAATAACAAAAAATGGTAAAGCTCTTTCAGCTCATATAAAAGTAAATATCTCACATGGAACCAGAGGAATATGATGTTTGAAATATGCTTAGATACAAGAAGTATTAGATTTCAATATAAACTTCATAATAAATCTAGTTGGCAGTCTCCCTTTAAAGTAAAGGGAAAAAATAAGCAACAGATAAAAATAATCAGCGAAAAAGCTAATTCATTTGCCTAATGCTGCAGCTGACTTCTGGGATGTGGTTGTGTCTATCCCTAGCTAAGTGCCAAGCTGTGGGCCTGCGACTCAAGCTCTCTCTCCACCACTGCCTAAGCCCCACAAGTGCAAGATATCTGCAACTTCCATTGAACTCAGTGACTGATGCACCTCACTTAAATGCCACACAAATCTCTACCTGTTTGAATTTGTTGGGATTATGACAATGTTTTTGGAAAAGAAAAACAAAACAAACACAAACCTCTGCTCCAGGGTGGTTTTTGCTCTAGACAGAACTGCATGTGATCAGGAACTTTCAAAATGAGATTCAAATAAATACATGTTCTTAGTGCAGTTCTCAGTACTGAAAGCACTGACAGAACAAGAGAAGATAACCAACTTCATACAAAACACTTCTTAAACGGTTAACGAATTACTCTGAAGCCTAAGATCTTAATGACTTGTCACTTCTACCAGGCACAGTTATACACAACTGAGGCTTTGATAGAATTCAGTATTTGTCATCTAAGAGTGAAATGGCTTCTCTGTTCAAAGCTTGCAGACTTTTGACTTTTTAAAAACAGTACTGAGTGTTTCATTCTGGACTCCTGAAACATTTATTTTTTTAAGCTTGATATCTCTGCTGCCTTTTTTTTTTTTTCCTGAAATGACCAGACTGTTCTCCTATACCTTGTGTTATTTAAATTGTCACATGCTCTCCTTTTTCCTTCCCTCTTGGTTTCCATACAGTCATACATTCCCATTCTCATTTAAGGAACAACGAGAATAATAAAAAAAGCACCATTCAGCAAGCCAAAACACCTCTTCAGAAAAAAGTCCGCCAAGCCATCAAAACACATATAAGCTCTCTGATGTAAATACTCAATGCTTAGCCCCTTTTCAGAAAAATGACTGGGGCAGAAAACAGTCTCTTCTCCCATACCTTTTCTCATAGAGGCTTCTTTTTTTTACAATCAGACTAACTCCCTGTAAAAAAGTAGAGCAAATGAAGTCTTATTTCCCTCCAAGTTTTTTTCCTGAAATTTTAAGTGTTGAGCACAATCACTATCAGGCACTGACACTGATCAGGAGGAGCTTCCAAAAGATATATGAGCAAGTCTAGCATGAGAGAAAAAACAATGACAATTCTCTAAAGCTACCAAACCCACTCAAATGATTATTCACACTCTAGCAGCACAGAGGGGCCTCAGCCATCAAGCACATTCCTACTGCACTAGGCACTACATCAAAACAACAAACACAAACTACTTCTAACATTCATATTTAACACGACCTAAAGGTCCCTACACAGGAGAGGACTTTAGAGCCAAAACTATTGACAGATAAACTTTACTAACACGTTTAGAGGAAATAGTCTCACGCCTGGGGTTTTGAATTACTCAAACAATGCTTCCTTAAACACTTTTATTTTCTCAGCAATGCTGGAGTTTGTATGGTAGGCATGTGATTTTTGAAATGGGAATCTGCAGAAACAATTTCAGAAAGGAAAATAATAAGTACAATCTTGTATGAAAGAAAATGCTATTGCCTTGTCTCATAAGCTCTCCTAAACCCCAATACCAAACATTAAGCGATCAGACACATGTTCACCTAGCAAACAGCTTCCATTTAAGAATTTACCAAGCCTCCTCAGTAGCAATTTACTACTACAAAGTTCACTGGTTTATTTAAGCTGCTGCTGGAGGAGGAACTGAAGTGGCTGATGAATGTTCACTAGTACCACCCAACCCACTTTCCAGATAGGGGCAATCTGCCTCAAGAGGCAGGTAAAATCTTAACCCGTATCACCTATTGGAAAAGTTAACCGGCATCTTCATTCTAAGGATTACTGCTGCCCTAGTGATTAAAACTGTCTCTGAGGCATCATGGCTTATCTCTGTTTCAAGACGATACTGAGTTGGTGCTTCAAAGTAATTCTGTTTATGTACAATGAGTGAGGATGCATTGCTCTTTTTCTGAACACTCCTGGAATAAGCTGGTTTCCTTGCACAGTAGTATAACAAACCTGTCTTCCCAGCTACTGATGTTTCTCCCTGTAAACTCTCCCTCCTCCACCTCCCATCAGCCTCATGTGACAATATGGTTACCAAAAATCCTTTGTGCTTTTACTTTTTGAGCTGCTTTCTGCTTACTTTCTGAGACTCCAGAGAGATGTGCTAATCTTGATCCCGGGGGGTTTATGTGAGCAATCCCCACTTGCTTAGCTCAGGCCATCAATGCAAACCACAGGAGCTGGCTCAACAGAGCTGTCACAAATTGTTCTGCTGACAAATTTGTGCAGAGAGCAATATCCAAACAGGAATGTATCAGAAGCTGTCATTGATGGCAAAGAAAGGAAATTCAGAAGGGCTGTCTGCCCACAGCTTGACAGATACAACCTCCAAATAATACTCTAGGCCTTACGCTTGCTTCTACTTCCCAGAGGAGAAAAGAAACACATTCTTTTGAGATGCCTAATGCTGCCCCTTTCTCCTATATTCTTTAATACAGGTCACCACGATAAGTGCACAGAGAGCTATAAGGGTGGACAAAAAGCTACTTCAGTTGGCCCTCCCATAGCGAGGAAGCACGATAACTACACTTTTGCCTTTCACATGACCACATCTCAGACCTCCTTGTCACTGGTATTACTGAACACTGAAGTCAAATACCCCTGCAGTTAGCCAAAGGAGCAAGGGCTCCCATCAGCTGCAGCCAGCTTGGAGATTGCATATAAATTTAAGATATGAAGAGTGGCAATTTCCAACATTCCCCATCCCCATAAATACTGTGCATTGAAACAAAACTTTTTTATTGTAATATCTGTCTTTTTCAAGATGTCTTGCACAGTATTTTAAACGGCAATCATTTCAACTGCTGTCAGAGTCTTTTGTGCTGATATCCTAAAAATCTCATAAGATAAAAATTGAATTTGAAAACTCTACTTCGAAACTAGTTTGAAGTCCTATTCTTGTGTCCATACCAGTATGACTATTTAATTCTTACTTGCGCATAGTTATTTGTGTTTACATTTATATAAGGTATACACAAATACTCTTTGCAAGAAAAATCTATCATATGTCAAGAAATGATTCATAGCTGATATATAATTAAGGAGAGAAAGGAATGAGCAGTACATTGAAGTTTACTTACAAAACCTCTTACTGAAGTTTACACATAAGCAATACCAATACCAAAAGCATTAAGCCTGATTAACGACTTCCTCTTCCACATGAACTCGAGAGCTTCTCTGAATGTTCGTTGCTTCTGCTGTATTTTTGAAAGCACTTGATTAATCTTAGAAGTAAACCACTAAAACAATAGTTCCATTGACTACTCTTTGATCTAATAAAATAACTTAATCATGAAAATAACATACCAGCTAAAGTTGACAATTCAATAATTCTCCTGCTCTTTAAGGTTAAGGGGGAGACTTTGCTCATTCTGTAATTATTGAACAAGCCACTTTATTTATTTATTTTTTATTTTAAGCAAGAGAAACTGTTCTGAGATTTCTGGACTTTTGCACTCCAAAATCCTCCAGTGTATTTCCAGTTTCTGGAAATCCTCCTTTTCTTTAACTCAGTTCACTCACTAAAACTATTCTGAATGATTTCATCTCTTTTTAAATATTTTTCACTTCCTGGTTTCTGAAGAAAACTCTGAATAAAATATTTGAATTAAAATAGTCACCCATAAATATATAAACAGGGTTATATATCTCATAATCTCACCTTAAGCCTAAATTTTTAGCGTAAATTAAGGTGCCAGTAAAATTCACTATGGTTCCTTTCACTTGATTTGCCATGGTGCTTGCAGTATATGACCTATTTATTTTTCTCTGAGTACTTTCTCTGCATACTAGTGGATAAATAAAGGAGAACAGTTTCAACTCATGGCTATCTCTCCCAGACATTTTATTAGACGCTTACTAAATATTCAACCATAATATACATGGTAATGTCAGTGGTTAAGAGATGAAAGCCTACATTACTTCACTCAGGAAATGAAGTGCAGGTTTCAGTCCTTTCATTGCAATATCCTTTAGAACATGAAACATAAATGTTTTTGCAGAGGATTGTTCAACAAGCAAGTGATGCAATGGCTTACAGAGCTAAGCTACTGTATGATTTTTAAGGCCACAGGGTTAATACATAGTGATAAACCATTCAGTTATAATTGTAGCTTTCATGGGCTTTATGCCAGTTAAATTGAGCACTCTGAATATTACTTCACAGTTAAAACCTACTCTGTTATCTAACAGACATTTGAATTTTCACTCCCCTGAAAACTAGCTGCTTCACCACTTATGAAGTTATATTATCCCGAGGCAAAATCAAATCCACAATTAACACCAATAAATTTAAACTAAACATAATGGGGACTAAATTAGGAAACTTCAAGAAGGTTGTACAGAAAGAAAAGCAGTATCCCCTGGAAGGAACTGTATGAAAAAAAAAAAAAAAGAAAAAAAGATGTAAAAAGGGTGATTTCTCCAACTATATCAGTTTTATTTTGTGTTTTCCACAATGTAAATCATATTAATACATTGGAAACTAATTTCAAGGTTGTGCTTTTTAGACCTCCAAAGAACAGAATTCTTTACAGTCTGAAACTCTTAGATAATAATAGGAAGAGGATCTGTGAAACCATTTTTGGATTTTCTACACAACATGGCAGAGGACTGAATAACAGTAGTTCTCATTTCTTGCTCTAAAAACCTGGTATAAATTAAGATGTCACTAGTTTTTCCACATGGAAAGCTAACCCACAATCAAAACAAATGTAATTTGAAATATTCCAGAACTAAAGCATGAACAAACAACAATGTTGCAGATACCTATTTTGTATTTTAATTACTTTAAACAAAGAGATAAGAACTGTAAGGATCAAAAATAGTGTAAGATGGTCAAATTATCCAAAACCAAAGTAAAATACCTCTGAGAGCTATGATTTTCACACTAGTGTAAGGGGGAAAAAAATACTAATTTCTGCCTAAGTTAACATGTGTAAGGCAGCAACAGAACCACACTTACTAATTTCTATATAAAGTAATTTCTATGTATTTAAGTAACAGCATCTTTTCAAAAAGTATCCAACCTCGATTCAGAGAATTCAAATGACTGAAAATCTGGCTACCTATTGTAACAAACTGTTCCAAAGATTAGTCCTCAGTTAGAGAGCATCAATCTAAGAGTAAACTTTGGCTCCTAACCACTGTACCTTGTTATCCTTCTTTTTTTCCTTCAGGGACCTGGACAGACTGGACAACCAGGCGGTGAAAAACCTCATGCAATTCAACAAGGCCAAGTGCAAGGTCTTGCACCTGGGGAGGAATAACCCCAGACACCAGTACAGGCTGGGAACCAGCCTTCTGGAGAGCAGCTCTGCAGAGAGAGACCTGGGTGTCATGGTGGACGACAAGTTGACCATGAGGCAGCAGTGTGCCCTCGTGGCCAAGAAGGCCAATGGGATCCT
>NW_010580930.1:9094-23156 GCF_000705375.1 Tinamus guttatus | reverse complement strand
CACCGACAGAACTAGAGGAAACAGCTGGAAATTGAAGCATCAAAAGTTCCACAGGAACTTAAGGAAAAATTTCTTAACAGTGAGGGTGTCAGAGCACTGGAACAGGCTGCCCAGAGAGGTTGTGGAGTCTCCTTCTCTGGAGATCTTCAAAACCCTCTTGGATGCAGTCCTGTGCCACGTGCTCTAGGTGACCCTGTGTGTGCAGGGGTGTTGGACTAGATGATCTCTAGAGGTCCCTTCCAACCTTAAGCATTCTATGATTCTATGATTCTATGTATTTTCCTTACACTCAAGAGTCACTACTATCCCTACCAATGTATTAACTCTTAGCAATTATACACCATTCTAGGTATTCCCTGATCACACATCCTCATTATTGCTGCACTGTTGACAGCTTGACAGGAAAAGTTACAACTGTGATCTTAAGTCTGGGTGAAGTTACTAGAGAAAGTTCCCAGAACGCCTTTAGTTTTCTGAAAAGCAGGCAGAATGTGCTATCCACAGAGCTCCTCTCTCTTTCGCCAAGCATGACCAAGATTTTGTGTTTTCGAAGTGTCATGGCCACATCAAAAATACATTTAAGTGCTGGATAAAAATAGCTAAAACTTTTAAATTGTTTCCTGTAATTGTATTTTTTTCCCTTTTGAACTCGTATCTTCAAGAGGATAGAAATTTATGCCTGAGGCAGAATTACTCACTGTGAACAAGGAAGCAAAAATCTTTCCACATCAGCAATAGAGTAAGTTTTGTGAAGCCTTCTGCATCGTATTCCACCACACCACTAGCAACAAGAAATACAAAAAAAATGAATGCAATTTTTACCTAGCATGAATTCCAATACTATGCAATAAAGATGTAAGTCCTGGATTATAGGTTTTTTTTTTTTTTGGCTTGTTTCTTTAGAAATTTCTGATATGAATTTTATTAACTGCAATAATTTTGTAGCCAAACTTCAACTAAACTTTTAAGCTTAACAATTTTCTTATTTATGCTGCTGTACTGGAGGTCCTTTACCTGATAAAAAATCATATTCAATTTACACAAATACATTTTAGAATATAACAAGAGCTGCTACTGACATTTGCAGTAATAAATTGTTGATAAGTGTTCGTTAGTCAAAAATTCCCCGTATGTTACTCATATGAAGATAAATTATCATCTCTGCAGTAGAGAACATAACATAAAATGGAAAATGCAAAGGAGTAGATCTTAAATTTGAAAATTCAGAAGAACACATGTAAGAAAAGCCTCAGCATAAAAGTAGACAAAAGAGCAATAAAGAATGAATACTTATTCATTACAAAAATCAAAAACCTCAGCGATCAGAAGGTGGCATTTGCTAGAAGTGTGAAGTAATATCAGAACTCTCAAACTGCTTCACAAGGAAAATAAAAAGGTGGCATAAGAGAGGCACACCTGGACCATTTCTGCATTCTAGAGTGAGTCAAATAATTCTCAGAAGAAACACATTACTTGTCCAGGGTCTGCATCACCTTTCTAACTACTCACATGTCTAGGTTCAAGTCACTGTTATCTACCTACAGCTGCATAAAACTTGTGTGCATGCCAAAACTCCTTTTCTATTCTTGTTTGAGAGACTTGAATTTCAAGTGTTCCTGATATTCACAGCATTTGAAATCACCAAGGAGAAGCCCTTCCTCACAATGTGGCAAGATATGGCTGATCAGGTAATCCACATCACATCAGCTCCTGGACACTTCCTGAAATCAGAATTTAGAGGGAAAACCAAAGCTCCTCCCTTTCAGAGTGATAAGGCACGCCGATCAGTTGATCGGTGACTCTGATGTGTCAGTCAGCATGTCAGGTATGTCAGGCTGTGGACCTTCCTGCTACAGGAATTCAAGAGGAAATGATGGCCCCTTCCCTCAAGGGATAAGATGCTGCTGAATGTACGAGAGGGGATGGTCTGACAGCCTTTATGCCAAACCGCAGGTTCTGGCTCCTGCTAGGTTTGGAACTGGACCCCACTTCTCTATCCCTAATGCACTTCAAACACTGCCTTTTACTGCAAGACCTCTCTAATCACTTTTTAGGAGGGGGAAAAAAAAAAGGTTATTTTGCACAGGTTTTCTGAGTAAAATGAGATTGGCAGCTGACACTTAAGTGAAGTAATATTTCATATCGATTTTACTACCTAGAGAGAACACATACACATCATTCTGAAAAAAAAAATGGCCAAATTTCAAATTACAGAGTAGAAATCAGTTACATAATCAAAGACTATGTGCAGAAAATAACACCTTTTCCCATACTACAAAATATCCATTAAAAGAAAACTTACGTTCCAAAGTGACTCAGGAAAGCTGCGATATACTCTCTTCTCTTGTGGTATCCCTGAATAACATACTGTACCTTAAAGAAAAAAAAAGCCAAAGCTATAAAAACACTAAAAAACTCAATGTTCTCAAATTGTCATATATTCCTTGTTAAGGAAGATTTATTTTTGACATGGCAATAATTCTGAATCCTACATTTAGCTTGCATGATTTATCGTAAAATAACTTTAAACCAAAGAGTGGATCTTGTACACAGAAAATCTTGCACATACAGGAATCTCTTCACTCACTTCTATGCAAAAAACAGTATTTCACAATACACTGAAGCACTGTTTAACTATGCAAGTTAAAGAGTGAAGAAAAGAAGAGCACCGCCTTGCCTACCTGAAGTTGGAGCACGAAGCCGAGACAAGCAAAATATAATTACCTGTGTAAGTGTCAAAATAACATTCTGGTTATAAGAAAAAAAAAAATTCACAGATGTGATCTCAGGTGTCTTCTGAAGACTGAACCTCCAACAAAATCTCCTTACACTAAGCTTCCTCACTGGTTTCGTGCTGACTCAGGGAGCCACCTACTCAATCGTGAGCATCAAGTTCTGAGGCATTCGGGGTTTCAAAGGGCTTCCATCCTGGCTCAGACAAAATCCAACAATGATAAATTTAAAAGACTTGAGGCAAACTTCTCTTTGAGCTGTGTTTGTTTTCTTATTGATTTGAATGGGACTGCTTAGCAGGATAGCACGAAAAGGGTATGACCCGTGACAGAAACGACACACACGTTGCCGTTACCAGGTTGAAAGAGCATCTGGTTTACAACTGGTTACTTAAGAGTACGTGCAGAATGGTTCCATACTCCATTTCTTATGTAAATCCCTCTGCCTTCTAGAATGAAAGCTAACATTTTAAAAGACTTCTTCCCCACCAAACATGAAAAGGAGGAATATATGCACATGTTATTTTCCTTGGCTATGGTAATACTAGAATTCCTTAGCTGGCAAATGCTTTCCTAAATTTTTTGAAAAAGCCTTGATAGAATCATTGCCGAGAGCTACGTTGTACCCCTTAAAGTAAAATCATTCTATTTATAAAACGAGACTTATTTCATTTTATAAAAACTATGATTATTTTGAAGGCTTTGTGTGGGATCTGAAATGTTATTTTGGGAAAAGGAAAACATATGATAAGTTTGCTTAAGGGACTTTGTTTAAAAAAGGATAAAAACAGTCCTGTGTGCATGCAGATTTTAAAAACAGAAAGTAATTTTAACAGAAAACCACAACAAAAACAACTCTAAAGATAGATTCCAATATAATTATGGAAGCACATTTTGAAAAACTTTTTCTGAAAGATAATTTTATTTTTCTCCTTTGGACAAACAGAAGTAAAAATCATATATAAATACAAATAGGAAGTCTATAATAGGCAGATTCCAGGATGAGGGCTCCTAAGCTTTGTATTGAAAATTATACTTAAATAATAGAGAAGATCTCAAAATATTTATTTTTTCTTTTTTTCTCAAAACATTAGGACAACCAGAACACAAACTTTTCAGTACATGCAACAATAAGTGCCTATTACTGTATAAACATCCTAGTAGACTGCTGATTAAGTTACTTTGGAGTAAATATCCAAGATGAAAATCACTGAATTGTCTCCTATACCGTCAAAATCTACAACGATGATTATGGTACAATACTTTAGATAGAGATTTAAGAGATGAACTATACTTCTGCATTTTCTAGCAAAAGAGCCACCAAAACATTTTACTCTAACTGTAACAAATCACAGCTAGAAAATCAAATCCAGGACCTGATACAAAAGAGACTTATTTACCTGAAAGATTCATTACATTCACCACACGCTTTTGGTGCTCAGCTATTACCCTGCAAGTTACTCCTTGGATTGCTTATCTTAAATACACCTTACTTGAGCCACTTGGCAGAGGAAAAACATGCTTATGGAAATGGCGTAGTGTGTTATTACAGTACAGTACAACATGTAGGGCAAGGTAAGTTGCAAGCTTACCTTGTTTGTTAGTAGCTGGCACACTTGGGGCACGTAGTCGATAAGACAACCTCCACCAGGAAAGGCTGGGATGTGAAGGGCGGACGATCCTCCAAGAGCACTGGAAAGAAGTTTATTTAGAAGTACATCACACACACAGCCTTTAGGATTTGATCTTTACATTTTCTCTTCTTGCCCTAAATTGAAAAATGAGTTCCATAACAAGGAAATGTATTTAGTATGCCATGGTGATACAATGGGTATTGGTAATACTGCCTATAAAATAAGGTTATCCTAACTTCTCCCCACTTTTAATCAAGAATATCATTAATGCAAAGCATTCTCCCAAGAAACTGTTTTTCATTGCCAACAGTTAATTTTTTTTAAGTCCTCTTCAACAATCATTGTAGTTAAGACATCTTGTTAGACCTGGAAGGAGAGGATTTTGATTTTCTCATACATCAGACAGTGGAAACATCTTTCAACTTAGTAACTTAGCCACAGTCCATCAAGTTATTCAGTAACACAGTTTCTAGAAGACCAAAGAATATTTTCCTCAGGCTCCTTCAAATTCCTTGGAATTCAAATCAATACCTTTAGGTCATTCATAACTGATTATACAGATGATCATCTGTATCCCTATGGATGCCCAATTATTTTATTTTCAAATCCAAAAGCCTAGCGAGAAGAAACGAAACCTGTCCTGAATGAGCACCTTTCAACACTCTTTTTTTGACGTGCTCTTCATCTAATGGCCTTGATAAGTGAGCAATCAAACACTGGCTGTGGTACCTACATCTTTGGAGATACCCAAAGCTCCACTGAGCAAGACTGTGAGCAATCTCATCTAAGTTTGGCCTGCTCTAAAGACGAAGCTCCAGAGGTTTCCTCTAATCTAAATTATGATTATAGATTCTAGGATTCTGTTCATCCCAAGGAGGAAATAATACAAACAAAGAAACTAACTCATTTCATGCACAATATACAGACCTGGAACCCAAATAACAGAAATAAGGGGATTCCAGAGATGCATTTATGCAGCTTAATCAATTGCCTTTACCATAAGCAGGAAGATTGAAAGATGCCCACTATTGCTGAGGACAACAGCTTCTTCAACATGTAAAGATCAAGCACTTTTTATTTAAACTGGATTGTATAAAGCTACAACTGAAGTCCACTATGTTTTCTTTTGGCATTGTTGACCTAAATCTTTCTTACAGTCTCCTGCCAATCAAAAGGGACATCAATTTGCATTGCATGTTGTGCCTTACATCACCCACTAAACATCCAGAACCTTGTTGGGTACAATTAAAAATCTTCAAAAGCTAAATGACTTAAGGCTTCCTGTTTAAATGCTGTTTCCATAAAAGATTGAATTGGTTGGAAACAAGCATCCTCTCAGCCAAGTAAGTCTTTTATTCTCTAACAGGACCTGCTGGTGTATTTTCCTCAGTTTTTGGTAACATATCACTTCAAGAGGTATAAGGGTCTACAGTGGTAAATATCCCTCCAAAGGAAGACAGTCTAAACAAATATCAAAAAAGTGCCTCATAATGAGATATATGGAAATCTGCTACTCAGGCAAAACAGTCTTTCCAAAACAAAATTGTTTTCTTGCTGTTATCCTTACTAAAATTACTACCAAGAACATAAGAATGTAATTTTGTTCCTTGTGGATGTTCAAAGACAGCGAAGCATACCTATTAGATTATTACGAAGTTGTACCATTTCTGAACAGTACTTTGCTATTAGAAACCTAAAAGTAAACTGGGTCAATCACTCTTTAGTGTTGAAGAATAAAATATTACTCCCTCCTTGTGAGTAGCTTGTAAAACGCACTTTAAGTCAGTGGTTTTGAATTTATTAAACTCCGTAAGTGTTAGTGTAAGTACACCCATAAAATGTTTCCAATCACCTACATGGAGCAAATGGCATTGTCCAGGCCACCTTGCCTCATTTGTCATGAAGAGTCAGAGGGAATGGGAATTCCCTGAAGATGCTCAGATTACAGAAAAGAAATCATGAGCCCCTCTTTTGGCTACAGTAGACAGTAGCAGGAGTTACCTCTACTACATCTCAGAGTCAAAAAAGATTCTGTTCCTGTACTACATGTTTCCAGTGTATCTTCCAGACTGAATTATTACCGTTTGTGACTAAGGGCTTCCCATTTTACCTATACCCATAGTTGCAAAAGCAGTCAAACTATAAAAACATGTTGACATAAATCATGTCAATCCTGTAGAACTCTCTTCAAATGAAAAACAGACTGCTACAAGGTGTGGGTTTTGAGACAGATCCTTACACAGAAAGGAGGTTGAAACTTCTAGGATAATTATCCTCTGTAAAGAAAAGACTGTACCTAAGGTAATTATGTTCAGTAGAAATAATTATGGGTAAGGAAAATTAAGACCGGACAGGTATTTTTTGTTCCCATTACTGAGAGAATTTGCTTATTAAATATTTTAATAAAATATTGCATTCACACAAGACCTTGCCTCTGATAATCTTGAAGCATTCTACAAACATTCATTAATGAAGCTTCAACTATGTATGGAACTCATATTGTCCTTCCTTTATTTTTTAAATTCATGAGGAAATGATTTTTCAGTATTTGACCGAACTGTATTATTGAACTGTTTGATTGAACTGAATTGTGCTGTATTATTGCTCTGCCATGTCAAAAGGAACCCCCTTGCACTACCTAACAAACAGAAGACAGGGCAAAGAGGCCCTGTCACCCTAAATAAACCTGCACCTGCAGAAAGAAGCAGCAACTGATTCAAATAAGCACCTGTAAAGTTAAGCATGGAAATGTGCAAAATTAAGAAAATTTGCCAAAACATAAGGTATAAAAAAGTCAGAACAATTCTATTTGCCCAGAGATTCCATCAGTGCAAGCTAAAGCTTCCCATGTTTCAGGCCTACCTTTCAAGTAACTGGGTCTTTTAGAGAATACATCCTGCATGTTTTATGTTTGCAAGTAAGCTTCCTTTTTCGGTATCACCATGTTATATACTCCCCACAAATAAAATGCATTTCTATATTCAGAAATAAAAACAATTATAACTGTAATTGTAGCAGGTTTGGTGACATTCACTTTCTCAAGAAGCATGAGGAGATCACAATAAGGAAATTACCTTGTTTCAAACATAGTCAAATTGATTAATAACAGCCCCCAATAACTACCAGAGTAAATCCAGTGGCAGGGCAACCAATCCAAATGTGTCCAAATTTTTTAAAAATTGACTAAACTTTTAAAGGCTAGAATTTTAACAGATTCTGATAGTAATCTGTTAACTTTCACAAAGCAGCAAACTCATTCAATGACATTGCCCTAGGAAGAAAACATTGCCCAAGACTTGTACCAGATGAAGATAAATACAGGGCATATCTAACCCTTGCCTCTCAGACCGGCTGCAGATGAACGTTTTGTGCTGGAACACAGATAGATGTGTTGGCCCTGTTCTTCTCCTCAATTGCTATAAGAATAAACTACTCAGCTCTGCCTTTGTACATCTTATCTTAAAATGAACCATCACGTTCCTGCTTTCCTGGGTTTCTACAACGTCAGACACAATTCATGGTTGTGATTCCTGTTCTGCGAATCAAAATAATTTTGGGGTGGATTTGGTGCTGAATTCAGTAGCAGCAGCTAGGCCATACTAGCAGTACTTTTTGTCTTGCAACTCTCAAAAATACAGGTGCAGCAATCAGAGCTGGAGTACGTGTGCATTTCTGCCCTTGGCTCATGCATGCCAGATTGCATGCCACTTGCTCTATATTTCTCTCAATGGATCTATTTATTCAGGCCCACATACAGAATTCAAAGTTCTTTTCCATTTTTTTTGAGAGCTTATAGTGACATTAAAACTTCTTTCTTGAGAAATGATCTTCGAAAAACGATCAAAAGGCATAGTCCTAATTCACAGGTCTACAGAAGGGACTGTTGTTCCTGAATATTTCTGTGCAATGAAACCGATCAGTTCCTCTTCTTCAAACAGACTGGTTTCCTGGGGAAGAAGGAGGCTGCCTCCAAGTCCCAAGCTCAGAGGAGCAGCTGCTCAGCCAAGGCACACTCACAGGCCTAAGGAAGACACTTACACTCCTGCACCCGTTCCTTCAAGGGCCCCCACTCCTTCCCCGCTCCCCTCGCAGCCTCTCTCAGAGCCTTGAGGCTTCCCAGACTCCTTTCCCTTCACCCCAGCGCCTCCCTGCAGCCCATTTTGCTGCCTCTTCTTCTCAAAATACAAAGATGCTCATTCTTCTACATTGCAGGAAATCTTTGAGCTGGGTCCAAAATGAGGATTATTTCAGATTACACCTAACCTTCCAGGGTCCCGCAAGAATAACATTAGTTTACTAAGTTATGTGATAACACAGGTTATGGAACTATAGATGAACATACACATACAGTACCGTCTTTATATTTTGACCTTAATGGCTTTTATCTGTTAGTCTTCCCCATCTCCAAACTTCTGTGAGCTTTTCTTTGATTATTATAAAGGAAAGAACATCTAGGAATCTATCTAAGAGATATCTTTGCATAGCGGCATGTATTTTTGCTCCAAGGGAGAAAAAAATCAAAGAAAAAAAGTTTGTGAATAGATCCCAGCATTGTAAGAAGAATGGTACTTATCTTATCCATCTATGCAGTATGAGCATCTTATAAAATAGCTTTACATCGTAAGAAAGTGGTACATAATACTGATTGTACTCAACAGTGCTCCTAGTCCTATGCGTTCTTCTTCCAAAAAACACTTGGGAAAAAGACAATTTGAATGGCTGTGAACCATACGGCTGAAGATTTGTCTAGCTTTGAAAATGTAAACAAACACAAAACTTGCCTCTACATGGAAAGATTTTTCATATGAGCCTAAAATAACTTAGAGTCTCAGCATGGTCAATGTTAAAACATGTTAAATCTACTTATTAGCGATGAAAAGTAGACTTGAGACTTTACAGACTATAGAATTTCCTTCACTTGGATACACCCTTCTTAACTCTCTGAATGTAATTTTTCACCTGCCTTATTCTGAAACTGAAGCACATTTCAAACCTACATGAATAGAAGTGCTATTAGTCAGGATGGTCTAAGCGAGAGTAGCCTGAAGCATGTGGAAAGAAATGCCCATCTTTTCACTCTTTTTTCCTGTTTTGAGACACTCATATTATGGGGCTTTGATCTCTTTCGCTGCTCCCTTTCTCCTTTGTGGCTGAAGTAAATAGTTCACTTTTCCTTTTTTTTTCCCCTTTTCTTTTGCAGTTTCATCACTTTAGTGCATTACACCACTTGGCACAGGAGACACCAGGAACCACATCAAACAAAAGCACGTGACCACAAAAGCTGCCTTGAGGACCAGGATCCCAGAGCCGTTGTCAATTTACCATTTTGCAGACCCATAACCTAATCCTGCCTATCGCATCAGCAGTGCAGAGCTTTGCAAAAGCTCTGGAATGTTGCTGCCACCAGCACTACGGAGCTGACCGAAAAATAACAACAATTGCTCCTGTTTCTGAGAAATCGGCTAGGGTTTTTTAGCCTTTCTCGCAATGCCTTATTTAAAACAAATTCAATTAACATACTGTCTGTCCAATCAATCTACTGCTGGCTAAACTGTATCCAAAAAAAATCTATTACAGAAAAAATGCAGTCAAGCTTCTGTTTTTACAGGGACAATTTCTACCTACAATAATTTCTACTTCTGTGTAGGTAAAACAGATATGTACGACTCCAACTGCCAATATAACCTGAGATAGCTACACTACTCAGAGTGGAAACAAGATAATAGAATTACAAATTGACCTGGAGGCGAAACTATGCCAAATTTACTTACTTGGAGGAAGAACGTGCGCTAAAAAATCTGGCCAATAAAGCAGAAACTTCTTACTTGACCTACCAAAGGTTGGGGGTAAACACCTCTGAGCCCCTCATGACTGGTGAGTGGAAAAATATGAAATAATGACTGTACAAAAAACCAAAAAACTCAATCCTTTTTAGTTTCATGGACTGTGCAGAAAACTGCAAGTCAGGCTTGCTGAGTTTTACTCGTGGCTCTTCTCCTGACTTCATGTGTAATCTTCAGGAAGTTATTGCAACCTCTCTGCTTCTATGCTTGCCCACCTATAACATTCAGAGGTTGACACTGGAGGTTCACAGACTGAGATGAAAGCCGAGTGACAAGGTCATCTATAAGCACGAATGATTCTGTTTTGCTCAGGTCATTCCCACTCTTGTAAGTTAAAGTTGTCAAAGTACTTCCCATTTTAGATGAGGCAGCTATACCAATGAAAGATTTGCATTAACTGCACCCGTTCTAATAAACTTATAGGCTTATACGGACAATAGCTCAGGTGATAAAATAATGAAATAATTTGGGGGCTAGAAGCTCTATCTCTAGTAATTTACTCTTCCCCTTGAGGAGGAATAAAAGTCCCCAAGAAACATAAGATGACTGGATAGTTGACCTAATAACTGAAGTTGGAATATATTTCAATTCTTCCCTTTCTTGATGAGACTCAGAGCTAGAAGTGGAAACGATGGATGACCCTGCAGTATAAAACTTATTGCAACTTGAAAATATAGAAGTCTGAACCCATGGAAATGCTGGCATTTTCAGATAAATCAGGATCGAAGGGATTGCCTGTGCTAATTGTGTCTTTATATCCATAAAGAACACAAAGATTCTACTTGGCTACGAGTTTTCTACAGATCTTTTAAACGCTGAAAATTTGGGATGGCAGTGATGGAAAAGAGAGCCCTCCACATTCCTTGGATCTTGCACTCTTTGAAGAAACAAAGTCATGTAAGGATCTTTATAAACCAGCTCATCAGGCTCATCATTCATGTTATATAGCTCCAGCATACTGTATAGAAGAACCCCACATCTACAACACAGTCATAATTTTGTTTCATTTTTTTTCATGTAAGGGAACCTACATTTATAAAGAAATCCAAAGCAGCCCAACAGAATCAATTACTCTCTGAGAACCCTATTACACCTGAGAACACAAGGTTCAGAAACAGAAGAAGTTCAAGGGAGCAAAACATGAATTATCAGGAAGGCTTCCATGTGTGCAGTGGTTTAATTCAGGCTATACTTAACCAGTGGCAACAATACCACTATAAACTTTCCACTTGTTATGCACAGTGTAAAAGCTTTGGTAACTTATTCACTTTGACAGTATGAAAGCAAACAGACATATATAAAAGCCCTGTATTTAAAAAAGATTAAAGTATTAACAAATCCCTCACACCTAACCTGTGGAATTATCTTCCATAATGGGGTGTTAATAGGCTCAAGAAAGTTCTCCATTACAAGACACAAAGCTTCTCACCAATGCTGCTTTAGGTTGAAACTTGCTATATTCCACCCCCCCAGTTTTTCCACAGAAAAAATTACAAGGTGTATTATGAATTCAACATGCCTAATCATTTGGAGCAGCTTGTTTTCAGAAAAGATACAAATTCATATTCAGAAATTCACAATAAGTGTCAAGAACTGAATTTAAAGACACTGCAATGACTTGATTTTTTTTTTGTTTTCAAAAAGTATTAATCACTAGTACTATGTATCTGTCAGCATAGCTTTATTTAAAGAAAGTAGTTAAAATACATGAGAAATTTGCTAGACATCTCAGTTTAAACAGAAAGACATAGTTCCTGTCCCAGAGAACTTAACAATTTAGCATCTTGCACTACATGACACGATGACGAACTACACAGAATGGTAGAGCACACGGTAGGGGAGGAAGAGCATGGTTTGCAGTAAGGAGATTATTGTTCATCAGAAAAGACCTGAACACACTGGAGAAATAGAAATTTGCAAAGCATTTTGCTTATTTCTTAAAGGAACCTTGGCAGCAAATTTAGGAGGCATATTAATGAGAAGTAAAAAAAAAAATGTTAAGGAAGAGAATTTCTCAAGAGAATTCAACTCCAAGAGGAAGTAACAGCAACTCCCCCTTCCAAGAAAATCATAGGGAAAAAGCCAGCAAAAGATCAGCAGCAAATATCACTGGCCAAACAGAAAAAGGTACAGATAAGATAAGAAATATGGGCAGAGAAAGAGAACACTATGTAGTCCTAATGAAACGAAGCTGAAAGGGCAATATATGACGACTAAAGAAAGGATTCAAGATACCAGAAGAAAAGCTCTGCAGCCTACACTAGTGTGACTGCGTTCTGCACTGAGCCGAGGAAGCAGAGTATGTGCGAGACGCCCAGGGCTCGTCACAAAGTAAGGCAGAACAGGAGTTTGTTTTTTTCTTTACACTGCACCAATTTGCAATACCAGCACAAAGATGGGAAGTTATTCAAAAGATGCACTATCCCCCCTTCTCCTTCAAATGGACTGTAAAGACAGAGAAGTTGAGACTGTTACCTGAGCATTTACTTTTCAATTTCCTGTACTTTACCAATACACCTTTAACAGTATTACTGATTTTACACATCTATTTATATCCACCTTAATGATGAATATCAATAGGAAGAAAATATACATAGGAAGAAAAAAATTACTGGGCATTGATTCAGGTGCTTCAGGTGCTTAGCTTTTCTAAGAAAATCACACATAGCATAAAGAAAGGATTTGGGAATTAGACATAAACAAAACGAAATTAAGAATCAGAAGGCTGGTACGCCATGGCCAGTGCACCCCTCTCAAACAGTAGCACGGAATAAATAAACGAAGGGATTGACGAGTTATTTATGGGGAGGAGTGCTGGAAATTCTGCCGCACGGGAACACGGCGGCAGGTTACACAACACGTGTCATCCTTGTGCAAGATGCTCATCTGCTGCTTTATAACCCACTCCACTTTAGTGGGGGAGACCTCCCAGCAACCTCCTTGAACAGAATACTTATGACAAATGTATGTATATCTTCTCTTATTATCTCGCCATAAAATGGATGATGTAAATGAGAAATTGTTTTAAGATGGATACTGGTTAAATTTACAAAGAATATGCCCTATATGCCTAACATTTTTTTAAATCAATCTTTGGACACGCACTCAATACTAACTATGCATATTACAGTTGTTGGTATATATCACGGTTGTTCACATGACAGGCAATTTGCTAGCACTACATGCATCTAACCACCGGTGTCTTCTTTATGAAGCATAAAATGAATCTCAAAAACTGTACGACTCCAGCATATTTCTTTCCTACTTTTCTCCTCTATTTTTCTTACAAACATTGACATTAATTTCCTATAACTTGCAGCCTTTTTTATGTTTTATGACTACATCTGCTTAGATTGTTCATTAGTTATTTTTATGTGTTCCCTAATCTATTAGCCAAATTACAGTAATCAAGCTTTCCTGTTAATCTTTTCTTCATATTGCTTAATGCCTAGCACTTTCAGTGACACAGCATTTTCAAAAGTATATGATTTTCCTGTCTCTGTGCTAAAGCAGAGCCATGTTGTAGACTCTTCATGGATATTGATAAAAACTCTTTCATTCTCCTTAGACCAGGCAGTAATCCTCGCTTGTGGATCCTTTCTCTGTTGCAAACATATTTCTTCTAAGAAATATTCTGTTCCTTGCATACTGGATTTCATTACCTTAGATGAGGAATCAAAAATGCAAAGTGCTGCAAGGATAGAAAAACCTTGTAGACATATTTTCAGAAATGAAACCAGCAACACGCTGGAAAACTTCTGGAAAGGATGTTGAGAGCTTGGGTCACCTATAGGAATGTCAGGTGGGGGCAGAAACTTAGAGGGGAAGAATGTTTTTCTTTCATACGTCCGGC
>NW_010580928.1:688893-711748 GCF_000705375.1 Tinamus guttatus | reverse complement strand
CACGATGGCATCAGAGCACTTCAATAACAACATTCACCTCTGTAAAAGCTTTAGAGCTAAGCATGCGTTATTTTATTTCTAGGGGTTGCTGAATGAAGCACAGATTAAGGTAAAATATTCACTAATCTCTGATGCTAATTTTACCTTGGATGTGATTCTTCCAAGCGCTTGGTAGCAAGCCCCATTCTATGCTGCCAAGGCAGAGCACTGCAGCTGCAAGCCCTCAGCATTTCTGCATATCAGCCCCCAGGATCGCAAATTATGCAACCCGAATTGCAGAGCACTCAAATCAATTAGTCACCACTTGGGAAAAGTTTCGTTTAAATGACTTGCCTAGCATCACGTAGGAATTCTGTGGCGGAGTGAGGAACAGAATCCAATTCTCAAGGGCACTTTTCATCTGACTGGCTTACCCATGAAACCATCCTTTTCTTTTTTTTTTCCTGCAATCTTCTCCCCCACTCTCTACATACCCTCTACATCTACAGGTTAAACAGTTTTTACAGACAACAGTCTCTCAATACATAAGCCTGAAGCTGCACTGGGGCCAGATTTCTCCCTGAGCCTGAATAAGTAAAGACCCTGTAGAATATAATGTAGTGAATTAAAAATCATCACAATGAACAAGCACAAAGAAACCAAATTAAGATTTGAGACATTCTGAAAACTGTCATTGCCTAATCTTACAGTATGCAGCCCCAGAAATCTGCTAAAAGTCGTTAAAAGCAGTACTAAGGTACCGCATTTCCAAAGGCTGTTATAAAAATAGGCAACGGAGAAACAACCAGGCTCAAAAAGGAAGAAAAGGGGAAAAAAAAAATGCCTAAGCAATGCAGACCTGCTACATAACATTAACAGCTCAAACCAAAAAGGAAGAAAAAGGAAAAAAAAAATGCCTAAGCAACGCAGACCTGCTTCATAACATTAACAGCTCAAATGCACCAGCGCTCCCCGCTGCAGCAAACCCGAGCTCTCGGCAGAGGCATTTTGGTTCAGAAAGGATCTCCTGAACTGCAGAGCAAGCTGGCTGGTTATCAGCCTGCCAGGTCCAAAGCGAAGATCTCGAGACAAGTAGAAAATGGATCCCTCCTTCAAGCAATAAAGCGCGGTATTTCTAGGAGACAGGCAGCAGCAGTCGGGTAGCTGCACATGACTGAAAACCAGCATGTGCTACGGACCATTTTAAAAGGGCAAGGAGAAAGTCTAAGAAGGGGAGGTGGGGAAGGGGGCACGTATTAAAATCAGATGAGCCCCCGTGTAGAAGGACAATTCAGGAATACGCAGTGTCCAGATGATCCGCATGTACTTTTAGTTTCACAAGACATGGAAGCATTTACCAAAGAGCTTCCAGGAGGCACGTGTAATTTTATCATCTCAGAAGGGAACAGCAAGACCCAGAGTCTTACAGAAGGATGCTCCAAAGTGACTACACTTATTACTTAATATTACTTATTACTAAGATGCTAAAAATTATAGCAGCCATACAGCAAACAGGCAAAGGGGGTCCATTACCAGCTCTGCTACAGTTCAAGAAAGTTATTCCTGAATATTTCACTCAGCCCTGTCTGCATGTGAGGCTAAGCCAGAAGCACAAATGGAAGATGTCTACTTTCAGACTGCAAATGAATTATTCATTTTTTTATCCCAAAATTCCCGAATTACTTAGAGTGTTGTGCAGTATATCTCGGTAGACACACTTTAGATCTCTGTTATAGATACTCTGCCGTTTCCAGATTATTTATGAGAATGGTATTGTCAGCATTTAGCAACACAGGGTACATTTGAAATATTTTTGTATTACCACTATCTGATTTTATCATAAACATTTAATGAAAAAATTCTACAAAAGACTTTAAAAAGTCTTAGGCATCCTGGAAGAGAAACTCCGTCATTCTGGATAAATATGAACTATTTTATTTCTTCAATGTAAGTAAGAATATAGCTATTTATATAAATATTTCTGTATGTATTTCATATACTTTATATTGGATATAGCTTTCCCGAACTACAAGAGAATAAAAGAATAACTTAAAACAAAGAGCTATACTATTCCCATGTGGATCAATCAAAATCTACATGCAATTAAAATGAATATTAAATACCATTATCTTTAACATTAAAATTACAATTCCACAATCTCTAGGAATCCTAGGACATGTATTTGCATGAAAACCAATTGCGCCTGTGCTGGATAAACACTGGTGCAATTAAGCTCCCAAATAAACTGATTCTAAAACTTTATTCAATAACATAGCAATAGAAATAAATAATAAGCACTCTAAGATTTTATCCAATAATATTTACAAATTTAGATTCAGACTTAGATTTATATAAACTGAAAAAAGAAAGGAAACATTACCAGCAAAAAAAAAAAAAAAAAAAAAAGAAAGAAAAATATATGTAAACAGTTTGTATCTTAAGAAACTTTTCTGTTTATATTTACCTGGACTCATACAAAAGATACACATTTTAAATTATACTTATACATAGCAAGTATTTATAGAAAAAATAACATTAATAAAATTAAGGCAATTTCTTTTTTTTTTTTTTTTAGTTTAGAAGGACTTTATACAATGCACACACACACAGATTACGATCTATACACATACATACTGTGCATAACATTCTACACCCAAAAGCCTTTACACTAACAAGAATTTTTAAAGGTCTTAACCATCATATTCTTCTACTAATATCAAAGATAACACTGACTAGGGAACTGGCAGAGAGAAACAACTGTAAAAAGAGCGGGAATGGTAAAAGCAATACAGCCCATCAGGAAGACTGTTAGTTGCCATATTTCAATAGCAATATTTGCACCAAAAATATTTTTAAAAGACAATAGCACAACATAGCATTTGTTCAGTCTTCATTATTAATAGGAGGTGCAAGTAAAACCAGACACAAGAAGTAAATACATATATATATTTTAGTGGTGAAACAAAAACCATGGAAATCTTTTTTTTTCAGAAATCTTTAATTACATCTATAAAGGCAGACGAGCAAACAAGTTGCCACTCACTGCATTAACATATTACAACACAGGGAAATTCACATGCTGAGGAGTGCTCTCATGGAAAAAAATATAGCAAAAACATGAAGACTTAATTCTATGAGCAATTTTAATTTCTTTATTGTTATTATTCACTAAAGTATGTGAAGAGACACTAACTCTTAAACAATTCTAAATAATTAATTTTTAACAAGGTAAAATTGTTTTGGAGTTCTCTTCATAGAGCAGAACTTCTGATTATTTTCTCTAATCCACTCTTTAATTTGTGAATATTTTCATCATTATAAATGTAAAAATGAATTCAACCACAGGATCATTCCTTTCAAATAGCAAAACTAAGAATTGCTGACAGAGAGGAAATTAATTCTTTGTTCAGAATACATCTCAATAGCGAATCTAACAGTATGCCAGGAAACAGACTATACACCGTGGTTGCTAATTTTTGCAGTGTTATGGCTTTGCCAAGAATGCACTTGTTCCTCTAACCAAAGCAGGAAGTGACGGTTTGAGATCTGCAGTTGAGAATAAATAAAAGCACCATTACCTGTAGTCCTGAACTCAAAGTTAGAGCAACAACTATCAAAATAAACATAAAGGACAACTTCAGGACAAGCGTTAGTGCTAGTATAGTAAAAAATAAATAAATAAATAAATAATAAAAAAAGTTTTTTTTTAATGAATATGAATTTGCTGGCTTTAACAAAGATGAACCTTAAAATTGAGACCTGTACTATTATCTGCAACACTTAATTAGATAAGGAGAAAATAAAAATAACAGATTGCTGCTGGGGAATTACTACTGCCGAGCTGATTGATAGAGAAACTATTTAGTATAAACTAATTATCCTCCAGAAAGTGGAAGACCTGCATTACATCCACAACCATTATTTTTTCCCCTTTTGTAAAAAAGAAAGAGATTTCTTGGACTCAAAATTTTCCAGATTTAACAACTGTATGCAGTCACATAAAATAAAATGCTGAATAAAACAACCGAACAATGGAGAAGTCTACCACATGCACAGAGGAAAAAGAAAAAAAAAAAAAAAAAAAGGCTATTTCTAGAGTTAGATTTGCTAAAATTCTTGATAACCGCTTAGATAAACAAAATTTATTTTGTACAAATATAAATACTCTTTCCCTGTCTGTTTTTTGGCCATTAGGCTATTTAGTCTGGCATAGAAATAAAGCCAGATTAACACCAACTTCCTAAAACAAATTGATTTCATGTTCTGAATACTATGATAATTTCCTTAGCACCTTTTTAACTTAAAGTTCCCTAATTCAAATGGCAGCAGCTGAAGAGGCTGCACTAGGGTCTTCTAAACTTACAGCGCACCACAGTAGCTAAAACATTACACTGACATCAAAATAAACCCAGCCAACCTATGTAAAACAAAACTTTATTCTTGTCTAACAAATCTTACTCAAAATAGCCTAAGCCTAATGATTTCTATATCATTTTATACCACATGATCAACGAATGCTGCAGACGAGGAATGCCACGATCTCCCGAGGAAGCATCCAGCAAACCCGTCTCCACTGGCTGAAACTCTCTCTGAAAACAGTGTTATCTTCAGCTCACTCTTCTCACCCTTTTTTTTTTTTCCCCTAGGAGACATAGGATGCATCTGATGCAGAATCTTAAGATAAACTTAAGTTTTGCCCAACACCTACGCTCTGACTGCCACTACATTAAGCCAGCACTGGTGATCCTTCAGTCAGGCTGACAGGTGCCAGCTAACGCTAGATATAATGCACTTAATGTGGTTTTCAAATGAAAATGGGATCAGAAACTAAAGTAAATATTTAATAATTCTCGTCTATTTTCACTTATCATCAACCTTGAGTTTATGTAATAATGTCTACTACAGAACTAGAAAAATACCTCCAATAATTAAGATATTTGATAGTTATGCAAATTTACCTCTTTTTAATATTTCCTGCAATTAATATAAATTGGTATTTTTACAAAACTTAACAAGCTAACTTCTTTCTTTAGCATTAAATTAAAAAAAATATAACTGCATGAAATTGAAACCTTCACTAATGCCAAGGTTTGACCCAGGATCCAAAATAAGTCTGCATGTAGAGACCCTTGTACCTACACAAAGCACCAATTACTTCAAATAAGGTTTTGTCTGTGCACTAGAGTCCACCCATGTGGAGCCAATTACTATAGCAGGGCCATTATATGGTTCATTTCCCCATATCAGCCTGGCAAGAGGGGTACATGGGCGCTGGAAGTGCAAAAGATCCTTCTTTAATAAAGTGCCTTCAACACACGTACATGCATTATAATATTTAAAGTTACAACACATACTTCTTCACCAAGAAGAAAATGAACAGAACAGTAAACAGTACAGGATACTTTACAGTGTGAACATTTTTTTTTCAAGATTTTCTTTTTGCCCAGCAGTGAAACCAATTAACTTAAAAAGAAAAGATAAAAGGAAAAATATCCTAACTTAAATAATGAAGTTGATACTTAATCTATAAAGCATATTCCTAACAGTATTTGATAATTCTTAAGAACATTGAAAGCCTGCAGAACTCGAACACAAGGTGTGAGAAATCCTCAGAATTGCATATTCTTGAAAAGCACAGAGTTTTTATAACATCAGAAGCTCTGATATCACTTATTGATTATGTTTGGTAACATCGCAATCTTAAATGGGAAAGTTGTTTGAAAGAATTATTATAAATAGGAACAAACCACTGCAGCACAAAATTCTCTCCCCCATTGGAAGTACTGAGGCTCCATCTAGAGGCTTCTCCTCCTCTACTGTCATCCTTGGGATATGTAATATCATCCAGAAATGTGAACAATATTAAATGTCAGAGGCTTCCTTTGTACCTCCTCTTTTGTTATTCATAATGGGTTCTTGCCCTGAACCTTTGCCTGGCAACACTAGCTCCTTCACTGCCATCAAGTGGTAAGAAACCAAAACTGAACTTAAAAATATAAAGTCTCAATAATCAGATTAAATGATCAGCAGAGTAGAGAGATAACCATACAGGCAGAATACTGAAGAAACGTGCTGGTCTTGTAACCGAAGCTCTGGTACCTACCCGAGCACACTCGGGAGTCTCCCAGTAAATTCAGCAAACCTCTCCAAAACCTCTGCTTCGTTAGTTTCATTTTTACTTCATACTGCACAGAATAAAAACCTACGTTCACAGTCCCCCAACATTACATTTAGAACATACATGCATCACCATAGCAAGAGTTAAGTGATAATACAAGCAGTATTTTCCACTTGAGAAACACTATTTTGAGAAATAACTTAATTAAAACATCTCCTTGGACTTAGTGTTGAATATTATCTCATAAAGAAAAGGCAAAAGAGCAGCACATCTCCGAGGCAGTGCCTAATGCCGCAAGAACGCGGCGGTGTGAGCCTCTCCCCTGCCTTCCCAGCTGTGATCAGCTCTGATCGGCTGGGGACATCGGCTCGGGCAGGACAAGCCTCCATGCTCTGCAGCACAAACCGCCTCGTGCAGAAACAGGCACCCAACACACCAAAAACCTCGGGGGATTTCTACAGATCAAATAGGAAGGTTACAAATGAAGTAACCGAATGGAGCCAGGCTGAAAGATCTTGATTTACTTGAGAGACTTGTATGTAACTACTGCCACAGCCCCCTATCCCTCCCACACACCATGCTGGAAAATACAGAAACCCCACAAGGGCTTCACCATGGCGTAGAGTACCTCTCAAATAAACTTGGTAGCAAACATACAGTGCAAACTACATGAACTGCTCCTAAGTATCTGCCATGCCATACATACAATCTTATTTCACTTCACTTTCTCTTCAACAGCCATTGCAATTGGGTTTTCTGCCTGTGACAAATGACCCCCAGTGTTGCCCTGTTAGACAGCACAGCAGCTACTAGACACAGCCAAGCTTCAATAATTCAATTTCTGTTGCAGAAATTTAAAAAAAAAAAAAAGGAAAAATGAATAACTATTGGGTTATAAAGAAGAAATAATATTCTCTCTACCAGACTTATGCCTCATTAACACTTCATTAGCAGGTGAAGAAGAAATCAACGCCATTTCTACCAAATCCCAATGCCATGCCTACCCATCCACACACTAAATCTGTACTGAGTAGGCACTGGGAGGTCACTCAGCTACGTTTACAGAGCGAAGCACTCTCTGCAGAACGGGAGGTTGATGCAAAGCAGCCTGTGACAATTTTTCCGCTAGGAAAGACAACCTCCAGAGAGCCAAACCATCCAGCTGGAAAAGGTCAATCTAGAAGATCTGACTTTTGTGTCTGCTTGGCCTGGGAATCCAGGCTACATGCCCAAAATCACTTACATTCTAGATCAGCATTTCTCAAACAAGGGTGCTAGAAATTCTGCTTCAAAATATTCATTTGTATAACATAACTGTAATCATTTGTATAGCACTCAACTGTCACAATTGACACCACATCAAATATTTGTTCAAAAATGACTGGAGAAAGCCACAAACAACAGAAGTATATGCTCTTAAAGTTAGGACAATTCTTCTACAATATTGGAAAAGGAAGAATAGGACTGACACCAACGAGAAGAATTTAAAATGGTTCTTCATAAAAGATATGAGTGAGAAAAAAACTCAATGGATGAGAGCTAGAAAATTGTCTACAAGCAAAGAAGAAAAACCAAATAATGTAGAAGTATATAAGGATTAAAAAAAGGTAGGAAATAAAAGTATAATGGAATATAAACTATATAATACGCATGCAGCTTTAAGCTTGATGCAGCACTAACTCCCAGCCGCTTGGCAACTCAGTCTTGAGGTCCAACTGAAGGGCAAACACTGTTTTAGATGGACATTTTAGTTACAGAAAGCATAGGGATCTTCCTAAAGTAATTAAGACATAAGTTAACCAGGTTGGATATAATCATTTTAGCTACTGAGCTGAAAGAAATGTGTTAATTTATGGCAAGCAGAGAAAGCCACAGTAAAATTGGACGGCATTAAAAACAAATGACACAAGAAAAGATGACCTCCAAGATGAAGAATGACAAATGGAAGAAGAACACATTGGAGATTGCCAAGTTTTTTTTCTGAACATAACTATCTAACTACAAGTAGTTCCAGCTGACTGTAGCTTTGGAAGAGAGGTATTCGATATAACTATACAAGAGTTATCAGAGAAAGGCTGCTTTGCAAATTATAGATATCACTCATTAGGAAGTATAGTGAATGAAAATGAAATGATGAATGAAATGATGAAAAAAGATATGAAAATGAAAAGACGAAAATATGAAAATGAAAAATGAAAAGATGAAAAGATGAAAAAAAAAGAAGGAATCTGAAGGCAAAGTATTGTATGCACTCAAGAAGGACAGACCATTCACTTTTTCAGCCTCTGAAAGCTAAAATAAGAAAAACAAATGGTGCAAAAGCCATGAAAATGTCACTGAAGAAGAGAGAATAATTATTAGCTGCAGAGTATGGACAATTCCAGCAGAAAGTCCCCGAGATGTGTGTACAAGGCCCTGGCAGCCCTGGAGCACCACAACCGTGGCCAGCGGGGACGTGACCAGCTGCCCTCGGCACAGGGCAGCGCCCGGGAGAAGGTCCCGGCCGAGGCGTCCCCAGGAAACACAGCGTGAGGCACAGCAGGAAACGAGAAGCTACTTCGGCTTCTTGTTTGGGCGCAGAAGGCAAAAATAAACAAATAAATAAATAAATCCACAATGCCCAGTTAGGTAACGTCTGGTGAGGATTGTAAGACTGTTACCAAAGGTTTTGGGTGAAGGAAGTAACCCAGAGTAAGTGAGAGGGAACTTTCCAGAAGCCCAGGACAGGCATCTGCTTCCTTTTAGGGCTGCTTATGCCTTCTGTAGTAGTAGCTGGAAGTAAAGACCTGCTCTGCCCTCCTGTACCAGGAGAGGACTAACTCTTGGACTCTGGAGGGACGGCTCTGGCTTAGAAAATAAAGATCAGCTCATCTGAAATGCTCCCCGGGTTTTGTTTCTGGTTTGCCAAAGCAAAAAACAAAGGAGGAAAGATTCCATAGGTTATCCAAAGCAAAACCACTCAAATCCATCCTACAGAGGAACAGAAGCACAGCCTGGTAAGCAAGATATAACTCAAAAGATCAGCAATGATTCTCCTGAAAATCAGCTTTTTTCCTTGGATGACATTGGCAACTCCAGCACTTTTTCTAGATCACTTACATTTAATACCAAATACAAGTTCTCGAGTGTTTATGCCACAGCACACGCACTGGTTTTTACTAGGATCACTTATTCAATACTCACCTTCAAGCTGGCATCCAGAAGAGCTCAAGTCTGTCATGCGACCGGCAAAGGCACCATTAACCCTGGAGGCTCCATGCCCTGGAGCCATGTGCCCAGGTTCCCCTGGCTGCGGTGCCAAGTGCTATCCCCCTGCCCCACGCTTCAGCAAGCAATACATCTCACACCAGAAATTCACCTAGAGCGATTTTCTCACTTCTTGTAATGATACATGTCCTTAATCGAGACACTGAAGACAGAACAGGTCTCTGAAGTAGGGAGTCTGCTTGCAAGGCGCCCGCTGCCAATATATGAATCTGCGTTATTACGGGCGTTCAATAGGTCCCAGAGCACGAGCAGTCATTTAACTGGGAGGCAGAACAGCATTTTCTAAAGACTGAACAATTACCTGAAACACTTTTATCACAACCTCGCTTTTTCTGCACACAAGTAGCTTATATATTAATTTAGTCCCACAAAGAAAAATAAAGCAAAATAAAGCAAAATCCCACATTTCACAGCGTTTTGCATTCCACTGTTAGGGTAGTGTAGCGATCAATGTCCTTAAAGGAGTCTTTCTTCTTTTGACCATCACTTGAGGACTCGCACCACCTCATCTTTATATGGGACACTGGTTTCACTACAGAAGTAGAAAAAAAGGACAAGCTTTTTGCCATGAGAGCTTAATCATTACTATTTTCCAGCTCTGCCAACTTATGCCAGATGTTATCTTCTTAGGTACGCCACTCTTCACACTTAAAAATTAATGGATTTTGTTTTGCTTTGGGAAGGTTCCTTTTTTTTATAGGTTATTTTGCTGTTTTGTGGGGAATGCACTTTATTATTTTTTTTAAGTGGAAAGTCAAAAGTCATCTCTGTTTGGGCAAGCTACCTCTCAGAAATGACCAAAATAATATTATTATTAAAATGTCCTTTGAATCTGGCACTCAGATGAAGAGTGGAAAGGACTGTAATGTATTTATTTCTTCCAGGCTTGCAGCCAAACAGCCTGGTATTCTACAAGCAATCCTTGTACAAGGTGAGGCTTTTTGTTTTTTTTTAAACATTAATAACAAGTTCTGCAGTTGAGGTTGGAATTGGAAATACTCAATGTATTTTCCTAACTGGACAACAAAATATTGAATACTTGATCGAGATACAATTCTTTCTAGACTGAGAAATCAATTTCAGAAACCAACCTAGCCCAGTACTGTCTTTATAGCCATAGTATCAATCTGATCATGTCTAAGCAACTGTCATGCAAGACCCTTATACATCATGACAGCAGACAGGACAACCAATACCTTGATAATGATGGGATACTATTAACTCAGTGACAATGTCTTAGACTTAATCTGCTAGAAGGTACAGAAGCTAAAGGACTGCATTCTACATATTCCAGAAGGGAAGACACTGTTTTACAGACTCTGCCTCTTCGCATGAGAAATCAAGAAGATACTTTGATCCTGTAAACAGTTTTTAAAATAGCAGACAAGTCTTGTTCTTTTTTAAGAAAAAAGAACCACTTTTTTTTTCTAAAACCCTGAACCTTGAGGAAAGCAAACACACAGAAGACAGATGAAATTAATTTCCAGACAGAAAACAAGAACATCAGTGTTCAATGTTAAACAGGGCTTATGTTCATAGAGTTGCAAGAGAAGTCGACATTCTGCAATGCAGAACGGCAACCTGTGCAAAGGCATTTCTCAAAACAAACAGTGCCCCAGCTTATTTTCTACACTGCAGACACTACTGAACACAAATGGATGTTCTTGTACTGAAATCTGGAAAATCATGGTTTAAAACAGCCCATGCAATATCAAGATTGAAGCTCTCTGTTACTATGATGTGATTTTTACTTCAAATGCATTTCTCTCTCACTTTGCTCCTCCTTTAGAAGGAGCCTGTAACACTAACTAAACATGCTGAATTTAAACATAGTATCCTCGGGTTCACAAGATACTGACAAAACTAAACAACAGATTTAACTTTATCTTGATTTTTTTGGGGTAAAGACAAGTGTGATTAAAAAAGCTGCAAAACTAATAATGTTTAATTACATCTATATATTGCAATTTACTTTTACACTACAATGAAAACCTGGGGCCTGCACAGGAATTGCCTCTGCACCTTATGCTTTGTATCTGCAAAGCTAGACTTCCAAGAAAATGCCATCTGATTTAGTCTTTCATAACACCAAACTTTTTATTAGTTTCTGCTTACTTATATTCTCAAACTTGATGTCTGAATACATGGCTCCAGCAACGTAGATGTCAGCAAAGAACCAAGTCTATTCCAGAGTCACATCCCTTGTCACTAGCCAAGGTGCGCAGCACGGAAGCAAAGGGCAGGATGGGATGCCATGTTTCATTACTTTGGGCAGCAGAACATGCTAACACCTTGAAATGTATTTGATTCTGCGCAACTCAGCTTAGATAGGCTCACTTGAAGTTCCTGCAGTTCACACAAATTACCTACTGTGAGGTTTATTTTGCAAGTTTCTATTTTTAAAAAGAGTTAGAAGTGATGACAAACCATCGTAAAATTCTTGCACATCTTTCTCAAGAGTTCAATGCCAGTGCCAAATAAAAAAGCTTAACTAGAAATGTAAAAACTGAAGATTTGCAATGATTTATACAACTGAAAAAAAAAATTAATCAACATCAAAACGACAACATCAAAATTAAGAAATCTATTCCAAAATAAGTATTCCAAAATAACTTATGCACATCACAACAAGAAGCTTTCTGTGGAATTAATAGATCTATAGAATTATTAGCATATAAAGGCATTGATCAAAGGATTGATCAAAAGGGGAAAACGTGACTTTTGAATAAATCTTACCTCTTTCTCACCTAGAGTGATTATACAGACCTAAGCCTCCATTTTACCTTCTGAAAAGAGAACTGTCGTCAGAGGAGGGTGTTACAGAGTTAATGCTAGATACTAAAGGAAACAAAGTTACCAGAAGTGGACAGCTTGGTCTTAACTCCTTTAGAATAACTCAGTAGGAGGCCTGGGCTCCTAAGAAAATTTGTTTAATCATATGTGAGTAATAGTAGAGCAGGAAACTGGTTAACAGCAGCTATTCTTTCTTCAAATGATCAATGATCATCATAGCAATTTGGTGCATTATGCACCGGTTTCCATAGAATTTTTGGAAAACGTAGCAAAAAAATTTTTTTGACTTTCTAACTTTTTAATGCAGACTTTTATTGTCAGAGCAACTAAAGCGGCAAATTCAAAAACACTTTATTTCTTAAACATAATAAAAAGCAGGTCGCTGGCAAAACTTGCTTGATTGCTTGGTGACAGAAATGCAGAAGTTTAAGTCAGGAAGAAGTTAAAGCTAGGCAATTCAGTAAGGTAATTCTATGAGTCCTTTCCCGCTGGAAACATTGGAGAGATTCCAACACCACCAACACATTCTTGGCCACAGACAGGTCAGAGGAGCACAGTCAGCTTGGTCCTGTGCCACGTGTCCTAGATGACCCTGCGTGTGCAGGGGGATTGGACTAGATGACCTCTAGAGGTCCCTTCCAACCATTCTATGAATCAATATACAGAGGCATTGCACCAACCAGGTAAGAGCTGTAGACAGCCTCCAGGACCAGGCGGCCTCCATGAAAGCCTATGGAAGGAATTCACACACAAAGCTGCAGAACGAGGGCCCAAGCGAGGTGACCCGGCCTCACAAGCCGCCAAAACACCTCCAGCCATCAGAAAGGGCTCTGGGAGGTGTTTGGGGAATTACAGATTAGCAAAGCTAACATCCACCCTGGGAAAAAGGCAGTAGGGTCCATTAAACAAAGTCACTAAGGAGGGGATATACACGGTCTGTTGGGGAAGAGGCAGCATCGCCTCTGCACTGACCCACTTGGGTGAGCGCAGCTGGGAGGTTATGTGAAAAGGGGGCCCAGCGGAGCCAGCACATTCCACTTTGAAATTGCTTCTGACGAGGTTCCCCACCAAAGCTTACTAATGAAACTAGGCAAGGATTAATAGTCGCTCTTCAGGGCAGAGCATGGGCAGCAGAATGGGCCCCAGCTGCCTGGGCTGGCTTTATTCAGTACTTTCATGGGAACCAAGGAGGAGACTGGGCAGTGTTAGCTCCAAGTTCACCTGTGATGCTACCTTAGTGTCAATCAGACACCAGATGCTGGTATGGAAATGCTGGAAGAAACTCCCAAACAGAGCAATTCAGCAGAACTAAGACAAGGGGCCTTTAGTGGAGGTAGATGCAGGGTGACAGACTTGGTTTATCTTCCCCTAAGCCCTGCCTGCGCAATGGCGAACTCAGCCCTGGCACTCACTAACCCCGGCGGGATGTTGGACTTGCTGCTGGCTGCTCCTGGAGCCGCTGCGGAGCAGGAGCCCCTCACAAGGCACCCCAGGGATTGCTCCTCCTAAAATCACTGACCAAATAACTGGGGCAGCTGGGCGAGTATGGGGGATACGGACCACAAAACGCCCTGCGGTTCACATCTAACACCTGCTATTGCCACGGGATTTATTATTTTTATTTAAGAAAGGAGTGTGACATGTCAGACATGTAAGAACAGGAAACCACAGGGGACCCTGGAGCAGCCTACACTGACGGCATGCAGGGCACCTTGAAGGCATCCAAGCAGCTTGTGGATGACACCCAGGGTGCACTACCTGAGCCTGAGAAAACAGGCCCCTACACACTACACTGCACCACTGAGGAGGAGATCAGAGAATTTAAAAAGGAAAAGGTATCTCCAGTGATCAGAAGAATATTGTGATTTTCAACTGGAAATCTGTGAGTTAACTCATAACTACAAGCCAATATATCTAAGTCAACACTTAGATATTGACTGTCTATAGTCAGTATATCTAAGTTCACTAACCAGAACCTGCACCTTCACTAGAAAAATCAAGGTGGCTACAGTTTGCTAATGTACAAGTGTGCATTTTTAAATGTGTAACTCTGTAAAAGGCACAAAACTGACTCAGGAAAGCAGCAAATCACTAACTTGTTGATACGTTGGTCTCTATCTGCCCATTACAGGAGTACATTTTGTTTGCACAAATAACACAGCTTTCTGTTTAAGCATGCACTATTGCACAAGCAGGTAAGACAAAGACCAGACAGAAATATTCACTACACCAAGTACTGGTGCGCTCCAGCATGGAAACCCTCTACTATGTAACGGAACGTGAGGGCAAGTCAGTTGTACAAAGCTTGGTGCTGTATTTAAAAACAAAGTCCAAGAGAAGGCTGCCGTTCTTTTGCCATTATCAACTGCAAAAGCAAATTGACAACTGCCTGGTTGACATCTTCAACCTGCAGATCAGCCATTAAGATACTATTCTTGGTAAATACAGCCCAATCAATGAATTCAGAGTTTGTCTGGATGTTGTTGGGTTATCTTGTAGTTCTACAGAGGTAGCACTGCATATGGCATTGCTGAGTATGAAAAGGTGATTATTAACTATACAAGTTGCTCAAAATCAGTTGGAAGTGTGATAAAATATCAATTAATTGGGCATCAGAACCATCCCAGTGTATGTCAGCAGTAGATAACAACGATAATTGCCCTTAAAGAAGAACCTATTCATCATCCCAAAATAGTGCAGTAGGTCTACCTCACAACTTTGTCATTTGCAAAAGCACTTTGTTATTTGGCAAAGCACCATTTCAGAGGTACAGCCTTCTATAAAAACAAGGCTACCGTTTCTTCTTTCTCTCTTCATTCAGGGCATGAGTGGAGAGCAATGTTACTTCAAAAGTTCCTTTGCGTCTTCTGGTTTTCTCGCAAAGTTTTCTAAATCAACCTGAAAAGGAGAAACTTTGGATCTAGCCAAAAACATGGAGTGACTCCAAGTTTTCTGCCATTTTCATTCTGTGATTTGTTTGCTGGGCATTAGGAAGTACAGGACGTAGGGTCTGATCCAAGTCATTGAAGAAATTTGCAGTCAGTTTTAAGTACTGAGCAACGCAGAGCTTAATGATACAACAAACTCTGTTAGTGGGGTTACAAACGTGCTTTAAAGTGTGACATTTAAACAGAATTACTGTTCACATAACTAACATACACTGCATGTACAGCATACACTGCAGACATAACCTGGTTTACATATCACTCTTTACAGGGAGCTTGACAAACAAACAAAAAGCAGAAAACCCTATGATTGCTTCATGATTGGGGGCAGCAGTGATAAGGGACATTTGAAGCTTTAAAGAAACCAATAAACAAAGGAAAACACCTACTGTTCAGCAATCCAAAATTAAGAGAAATAAACTTTTAAAGGACAGGACATTACGCTGCCTTTAGCAAAGCGATACAAGGCAAAACTGCAATTTTCCCAAGTGATACTAATTTCTTAGAAATCCCGCTGATGTTGTGGAATACTAAAAACATGATTTCAGATATACCTTATTTTCCTCCATTTTTCCACTTTAATTTCAGTTTAATTCTCACAATAGAAAAGTTTTTTCTATGTAACGTAGGCTTATTCTCTTGTTCTTTTTAACTTTAGAGTTAAAATAGCATCACAAATACCTCCAAATGGTTATTCCTATATTTCCTCAGAAACCTGTGTTGAGCTTCATTCTAAAGCACATCTACACAAAGTATAAAGAGTTCATCATTCAACAGACTGAAATAAAGCCTGGCTTTAAGATTTTTCATCACACCATTTCAGACACATCACCACGATTGCTGCCATCCACAATGGTCAAGTAGCAGAAAGCCCTCTGAGAAGTCACTTCAAAAACTGCTACTCAGCCCCAGTTATTAACTAGGGATGTTTTAGGTACTTAATGCAGACACATATATGAAAACTTCAGCAAAGAAAGTTCATTTAAAATAAGCACAAGCAACAAGAGAGAGGGTTATTTTTAAGAAGCAGAGAGCAGAACAGGCCACCAACCATGTTACCATTCCTCACCAAGAAACTGGCCACTCCCTCCAGAGAATTACAAGTTAAACTACTAGGAAGAAAAGAACAGACCATTTCATATTTCTGCAATTTGAAGATCAAGTTACTGTGGACGACCCTTAAAGAATTAGAGAACTGGGAAGTATACGAAAAGGAAAAGAACAGCTGAAGCATCACTGCTGCTGAAGAAAGAAATTGGAATATTTCAGTTTTAATCAAAAGCAGAGTTTCTAGAACTGCTGGAAATCACACTTCTATGTATAACTTTTTCTGTTTATAAGTAACAGACTCAAATATGAAGCTTAGAAGCATGAAGGGAGGCTGAATTGTGCCTCAATTGTATATTGCAAAAAAACATGCAATTACTTTTATGGAATAAGCTCATAAAAACTTGGGACACATTACTGCCAGAGAAACTAATAATGTTGTTTGGATTTTTAATTCTATTTTTGTTTGGACTACTGCAATAGTGTCTATTATTGCCTAAAAGTTGAGAGTATATTGATTTTTTTTTTTGGCTGTAATCGCCTTAATAGGAGCCAATTCCTCAAGACAAAACAGATTTTGAAGAAAACCTCCCCTTTCCCATCATTTAAAGTTATTTCCTAAGATCTCTCAGTGTCCAAATAAGGTCTGCTATTATTATAACCTTGATGTATATCACAGAAGATAATTATTTTGACAGTTTTGAACAAAGAAGTTGCTGAAACATAATTCACTTTTTTTTTTTTCCAACAAACTCTGTAATCCTGTGATTAATGCTGCATTAAATTCTGATGTCTTCCAAAACTGCTGGCCCGGCTTATTACATATTTTGAAGTAGAAGATAGTCTTAAAAGAGGAAACCAAATCAATATCAAGACCACTTAGGAATCATGTTTCACTGCTGGCCTAATAACTTTGACTGCTCAAAGTATTAGAGACATTGAGGTTTACGTAGCTCCAGATCACTTCATAGAAAAAGACCTTCGAAGGCCATAGTGAATAACATATTTCTCATGAAAAACTAAAATCATATTCCAAAAAATGGCTAAAAAATAAAACACAATCTGAAGCACACAGTTTTGACAGTCATCTGAAAACTGATGCTGTGATTGCCTAAGTGTGAAGCTCTGTCTCACTAAATACTGCCAAAGCTTGGAGGCCTGAGCCTGGAGAACCAACCCACACTTTCGCACAGCATTTGCAGATGATGCACACAGCAGGGTTCTAGTAACACTGCACCCACATACGTTACCCGTAAAAAACAGTTTGGATGCACCAGACTTAAGTGCCAGAAGAGCAAAGTGAGTCTTTGGAGTACGATCCAGCTTGTCACCTGGAACAAAAAGACATTGCTACCCAATTTAGCCCACTGAATTTCTTGGTTATTCATTTTTATTTCTTCTTCCTCATTGTGCTTATGTATGTCTTGCCTGCCAGGGGAGACAAAAGTTGGATAGGGGTAAGCTGTTTTATTCCTGAAGACTTGAGAGCACAGGCAGGATTCTCCATCACTTGGGGGGATCACTCAGTGCACTCAAAAATCCCCAAAACTCTCTAGCAAGAATATTCTCCTTTTTTTTTTTTTTTTGTTTTGTTTTGTTTTCTCTGGATTTCTTTTCTGGAGAGTGACCCCGTCAAAAAGCAGGAGGACAGCAGTGCCAGATTATGCAACATTCTGGCAGCTTCAAGAATAACTATTCTGAAACACAATTCCCAAATTTATGTTCAAGGGCTTCTATTTTCATAACCTCTGAATCCACAAATGTAGAACTGCAGTGATGGGGCTGTGGCAGCTCAGGAGGAATCAGTCATCACACTTGCATAAAACAGACCATTCAAGAATATATTATAGAGGATTTTCTTCAAACCCCCCTTAATGTCTGGTAACAGCTAACTGCCTTGCACTTTGCTGTGAGGCTCATCTCTGCTAACGTCCTCACAGGACAATGTCAGGAGATAAAATTTAGCATAGGCCATTTACCATAGTCTTATAGGTGCATCTACCTCAGTCTTTTAATGCAGATCAAGAGTGCATGTGTAGAACAAAGCTCCTTACTATGCCACTGACTGCACACCATGAAGTGATCCTCGAGTGGGTGAACTGGAATCCAGTTCAGATAGAAATAAACTGTAAAATGTATTCCAAGAGCAGGGCTAGTGCCTTTCAACACAAAGGGGCTGTGGAACCAGGCTGAAATTAGCACAGCATAAAACATTCCTTGAAATACAGTATGGCCATCAATTCCTTGGTATCGAGCACTGCAACCAAAAGATGAAGCCTTGTTTGGTCTCCATCTCTTGCTAATGCAGACTTGGCTTCTCTGTTTCAGGTGTCTATTAGTCCAAAACCTCCAACTTGTCCCAAAGGGTTGAAGCTTCTCATAAACAAAGAGATCACGCTCCTGATCAGGAAATCACCTCTTCCTTGAAGTTCCAACATATTAGCATCCAGAGGCTGCTGGACTTGAAATCAGATTCTGAACACACGAGTGTGACTCAGGATTACAACATTATTTAGCAAAGCTAGCTATGACATGAATGAAATACTCTGACAATCCTGGAAGTGGATATTTTAATCCAAAGGAGCTAAGTGTAAATCACTATCTTGACAGGTATGTAGAAGTCCATCCCTAAAAAGCTGAGGAAAAACCTCTTTTAAACCATAGGATTTTAAAGTAACACCTATTTCTGAAAGGATACAACACAGCAGATTATACTGCCACAACAGCAGCACACCAGTATGTAAGTAATTTCTCCAAGAGGAATCCATACAAAGAGGGTACTTTGTTTTATTTTCAGTTAGAAGTCATAGTTGTAGATTAGATGTTTCAGCTTCTAAACACCCAATGAAGGTGCCACTGACATCTTAGGCAAGATCATCTTCAATTCTTAATGAGAAGTAAAAACATGTGAGTGCATTTGAGTCTTATTTCAAGTAAGCTTAGTATACGACCAGGAAGGTATATCCTTATTCCGAGAAATGCGTCTCCCACAACATGTTCAGAAAGTTCTATCTGTAGTCACAGTGTTGGCTAGCAAGCCAAATGCAGGCGCTACTATTCCCTCAGCAACATGAGATTTCAGGAACTCTTTTACTGTCTCAGACGGTGTTTGCAGTATCTTTCAAAGTTTCAAAAATCATGAGAAAAACTTCTACTTTCAAGCACTGCACAGACTTAGCAGAACTTTCAGTACAGACCTGTTTTCTAATTATCCGCAGGAATCCAAAAGATTGTTCAGAAATTCCTTGGTCATAACTGACATATAACATACTGCTCTACACAGCCAAGATTAGCAGCAAAGCTTGTGCATTTTAACACATCTTCATTTGATCTAGTGCAGTGCACTGGTAACACAGGCAAACAATTTTCCCTCAAAATTTGTTGATCTACTGATCCAGCATACTAGAACTCTGCCACACAAAGGCTCAAAGACATTCATAGGCCTGTTGTGTCCTCCTTACTGCAAACCAGAAATAGCAGAGCAACAGATAGTTCCTTTGACACCATATAGGCTGTTATGAGGAAGACCATATTTTGGCAAGGAGCTCCCCAAGCCCTACAGATGCCAAGTTGATTTGCTTAGAGCATATCATGCTTGCTAAGCAGATAGCAGCTAGTAAAAGCTGTAAGAGACAACATAATTAGCTCAATCGGTTCAAACATCAGTTAGACCACCTTAGAGTTCTCCAGATCTCCCTAGAATCTTTCTGAGAGGTTGACATCACATTTGCTGTGCTCAGGTACCTTGTCTCAGGTAACACAGTAGTTTTATTACTGAGGGCATAACGTCTTTATTAAACTATTTAATCTTAGTTTTAAAGATAAATACTACCTGGTCCAAGTTCTTTTGTCAGCCTGAAACTGACTATACTCAAATGATTGTTACATCTGTTCTGTCAAGAGTTTATCGTTCCATTTTCTTCATTTGGGCATAACATTTGGCAGACATGAAAGCATGGCCTTTTCTCAGGCAAAAGGTTATCTCCCCCATCTTATTAAGTCAGATTTCTCAGAACAATATTTTAAACAAGCCTGTTAAGCGAAACACGTCAACAACTTAGGAGCAACCAAAAACTCGAGTAGGTAGTCCAATTCCCAAATTGCTCAGAATAGTAACAGTACAAGAGTCCAAAAGTAACAACACTTCCTGCTATCCAATGTTACAATGGAATGCAATGGATTAACAAATCCAACTGTGCTGTTGCATAACCACCAGAGAACTCTCAGTCTAGGTACTCACCCGTAACACCTGCAGTTTCTGAGCCAACTTTACCTCAAAGTCAAGTCCTAAGGACAATTACTCTAAAACCCAAGGCAGTCACAATCTTACTCTTCCTCTGACATTCCACATTCACAACAAAAACCGTTTTCCGCATCTCAGTCACCAGCCAAAACATTACAGCAGCTCTAAACCTCTTACTCTGCCACTTAACAACATCATGAGGCTTCACCAAGACCCTCCAAAGGGCAAGCAGCAGAACACTCAGGTTGCTGTGACCACCCGCACCGAGGACCACCAGGTCTCTCCAATTCCAGGGGGAGATCCCGCAGCCAGAGGCTTCGTCAAGGCACCAGGGCTACAGGACCCCGCACCCTGTCCGTTGAGGTCAGCATCAGCTTCCCACATTGCACATGAGGCCCAACAAGAAGCCACTACCAGAGTTCTCCATCAAAACCTAAGCAATATATATATATGTATATTCTTTTTTTTTCAAAACAAAAGGCAATATTTTTTTTAAAAAAATGGTAACCTTGCCAAGGAGGAGTTATCAGGACACACAGTATGACAAAACATGACTTTTTAAAAATAGCAAACTAGTGAGATAAATGAGATTATGAAACAGCCCAAAAGCAAGGACACAGAGTTTATTTTCGCACAAGCTCAGCCCATTTTATGGTAAAATGCCAAGAAATACATCTGAGTATAATAGAATACAACCATGGCACCAAAACTACAGAAAAACTAACCAAAGCATTCTAGTCAAAGACACTCCAAATAAAACGACCTATAAAAAAGCAGTCAGCTCCATTAAAATATAGCTCTAAAGAACGCAGAAAACCTGAAGAAATATGGAAACAGCATATCTTCAATTATGATAAATTGCAATGCATTACAGTTAAATGTAGCTTTATGTTAAGGTATTAAGTTAGAAAGTAGAACAGCTAACACTGTTGCATGTTTCCATCCCCTAATCATGTTGCAGGGCCTTTGTCAGAGGGGAACTTAAACCACTTCAGCTCTCTATGGGTCAGTGCGAGCAGCAACCCTACTTCAGTACCTTGTTTGAAGCATCTGGTACAGGCTGGAGAAGCCAACGGTAGGAATAAAACATACAACATGAAAAAACCTGTAAACTAACAAAGCTTCTTTCAACATTTACTGGTTTCTATTTGATTTGCATCACTAAGCCACACAGTTGAGCTTAACATCAACATTTTTATTACCATAATCACAGGTGTATTCTTCTACGCATAAAAGGCATCTAATACAGTTTAAGTTTCAAGTGTTGACTGTAGTGATTCCATAAATGATTAACCTGTACTTACATCTAACAGAATATCCTTTCATCTGTCTGGCATCTTCTACTAATTTTTCCCCTGCTTGCTTATTACAGGTGATTCACATTCTCCATAAAGACTTTTTAGTATCTTGTAAACTGAGTAGAAAGCAGAACTAGCAGAATGACTGCCCATTAAAATTAACTACATTATGTTGCATTAAACTTATTGTGCAAGTTGCAGACTCAGCCCTGGGAAAAAAAGGGAGGGGGGGGTGGAATTTACTAACACAAATTCACCTGTTGGGTCTGAACTGAACAGGAACTGAAACCAAAAGAAGATTTCATATCCCTACAATATATAACACCACAATTACCTTTCAGGAACTAAAGACTAAATATTCAGGCCCATGAAACTGAACCTTAGGAAGCATTTTTTGCTGGGTGGTAAGTATAATGATAGTGATAATGCTCCACATAGTTTCAACTCCAGATGCTTATGGAGAAAAGAGATCAGACAGACTCAGGGTCCACCAATTACTGTTATTATTATATGTCCACCTTATACCCACATCAGCAGGCTGTGGCTGAAGCACTGGAACAGCCTTCCCTCTCCTCACAGGCCCTGCCCTGATGAAAGGCATGCGAAATCACCGTTATTAGTCTCAGCAATCACAGTAACTGCATCAGAACAGAGCTTGGGGCTGCGAGGGTGCCCGTTCCAGGGGCAGGACCAGCCACCAGAAGGTAGAGGCCCTAGAAGAAATAAAAGAGCCAAGTGTCTTTTGGGGATTCTGCTAAAATAAAACAGATTAGAATGATATATATCTAATTCCAGAGGAGAGGAACACTGGCTGGCAGAAGGAGGCAATAAGGAAGATTGCCAAGGAGCCCCAGGCACCACCAGGCGAGAGCCCGGCCGGCTGCCGGGCACACTGGGCCGGGCAGCAGCAGGGTCCGGGCCGGGCAGGAGCGACACACGGGGAAGGAGCCAAACGGAACAAGGGGAAGGTGCCAACTGCCGGCAAGCGCGGAGCCAGCGCCCGGCGCGCGTACAAGGAGCGCCAGATACACGCGTGGGCAGCCCGCGCGCCGCCGGTAGCTGCGGGGAGACAGGGGGGAGATGGAAGAGGAGAGGCCCCCGGGAGAGCACCGGGACACAGACACCGCGGGCAGCCGGGGCTGCGCGAGGAAGAGGAGGCTGCGGG
>NW_010580928.1:643878-688291 GCF_000705375.1 Tinamus guttatus | reverse complement strand
AGAAACCCAATGAAAACCTTATACTGTCTCCGTGGTGCAAATTCTCCGCGTTAAAGGGCTCGTTTTGTGCTCGTGCGTACAGGCGGCCTCCCTGGAACGCCGCGTTTGTTTTATCTCCCTCGAAGTGAGGCCTGGTTAAGAGAAAATTTTGACAATTTTCTCTTTAAGAAAAACCTGGTCACCCCCCACATATCCATTAACTGAACCAACTCCAACATTTTTTTTTCCAGTTAAAAAAGTTTAAAATGCCAAACCCACCCATGCGTAGATTTACAAGAGGAGTGAGGCCACGTTTACCAAATTGCTAGTCCGTGTAACATTGCGTTGGATGTCGTCTGGGAACAGTGAGATGTGGCTTTAAAACACACTCTCTGCTAAATTCAGAAGAAAGGCATGAGCCAACCTTTATCAATTTGCCAACTCATAAAGTATACAGTAGTGTTAGGTATTCTCTCCCACTGAAACTGTTCCCATTTGTATAAACTGTTTAAATATTAATTAGATTGATATTTAAACTTACGGCTGCGTGTGCCATATGCATGCCCGCTGGGCCCTTAGGATCATGATTCTGCCTCTGGCTATTTTCTGAAAGACATCTAAACCCATTTGCCAGGAAATAATCATTTAACCAACAATGGCTGGTTAGAGTCTTTTTGTAATTCATCCTTCTCAAAAAAAAAATTATCAGCCCAAAAAAGAAAAGATGCTTCCTTCACACTGTCAAAGAGACCCCCCCCCCCAAAAAAAAAAAAAAAGAAAAGGGGGCTAATTAATTTATCGGCTGCTTTGTTTTGCTGGAATAACAGAATCTGTTCAAGGATAGATCAGTTTCTTCCCTCTTGCTTTCTTATTCTGTTATCAGTTCTGGTTTGCCCACCTGTATTCACACCATAAATTCCCCTTGTGTTTTTGCTATGTCTCCCTTTGTGTTTTCAAACACGAATTTTCAAATAGAGAGTTCAGAAAAGTAGTATCATTTTAATGATTCTTTCAGTGTTTATGATTAATAGCACTCCAGTCTCCTTCAGATATGCTTTCCAGATTCTTCCCTTCTACCTTCTATATTTTTCCATGTATACTTCATCTTGCCTTATTAGCTTCTTAGCCTTCTTAGTTATATTGATCTAGTGAAATGATCAACTTTAAAAAGAAGCATTTGTCATTTCAATACTATTTTTCATCATTCAGTATTTATGAAGAAAGATCTCTTTCAAAATTCATCTCTGGTTGCTGGTTTCAGTTGCTGAAACTGAAGTTAAAACAACTTTCAAAAAATCTGATAGAAGCAAGTAATATATGCAGTTCCCCAAGACTGAAAGAAACTGTCCTCACATGGACCCCCAATTGCAGATAGCTTGTGGCTTCAATACTTTTGAAAGCAATAGAAAAATAGAGCTATTTTGAAGCAAACATCTTGGAATTCTTCAAGTAAAATCCATTAATGATAATGCAATCATGATTACTTAAAATACATGTCTAAGAGCTATCTTACATTTAAGACAGCATCTACATTATTCCAATTAGTTTTAACAATGCATTAAATTTGAAGTCGTTTTTATTTTACTCCTTAAGCTACTGGAAGAGAAGGCCTGATACTAAATTTAACATTCTTGAAAATGATTTTCTTCTATTTCTAGACTATGAGATGACTTTAAATGTTTTCATTAAAATCACTCAGTACCCCAAGAGTAAATACAGCAAGTTTGGGAAAAAAATGCTGTATTTTATAGTGTAACACAAAAATCAACTGAACTACGAACATGCTATAAGCACCTCGATACTAAAAGCTTAGTCCTTTCTCGTTCTTTCATTTTCATGTTTTAAAGTCATGAAAGATTACTTTTTCATGATCAGTCATTAGAGTATTTCCCTCCTCTCCAACACTTTAATCCAGGTCACACTAAACTGACAGAATATAAAATAAATCAGGTAAAGAATTTTTTAAAGACAATAATACTCTCATGGTTTCAGAGGATCTCTTAAAATACAAAGCAAACTTAAACCAATTCAGCAATGCTTGCCTTTGCAATAAGCCTGAAACAATATACCAGGGAAATTTCCAGTGACATGTGCAGTGACTGATAAGTGAGATGACCAGGGATGACAATTTAAATCTTAGTACTGTTAACTTTGACACAGATGTAAAGAGGAAAGTAGAGGGTTACATGCATTGTCCCCATTATGATCTAAAAGTACTCACGTCGGGAGACACTAGTATTTTTTTCTAAGATTGACACATGACACAGAAATGGCTAGAGGATCGGATTTTTAACTGAAACACCAGATTTTGTATGTGGTTTCCCCAGCTGGGCAGTTCCTTTATTTTAAGGATATTGAGAGCTACCAAGGTCATCATGGCATTTTCCCCCTCTGCCTTGAAGTCGCCTGCGCTTGCTGGCAGCAGTCACTGATTTGAGTACACTAAGCTACGCTTTGCAAACTGTAGGGGCGAGAAGCATATACAAGAATGTAATCTGTTAAAATAAATCTATGTTCTGACACTAATTGACAGTACAATCCAAGGCCTGAGGCATGAACTGGTTATTATTAGCATTTTTAACACCACTGAAGACCAACATGCTTTACAATCCTGGCAGAATTCACATGATCACAATCAGCCTGCTATTTTGGTGACTCAAATGAGTACCACTAGAGCAAGGGCAAAGAGCTTATTAAGGGACCACCTTATTTTTTTTCCCCTGAAGATAAAGGGGGATATCTCCACCAATTCAAGCGTTTGCTCTCCAGTCTATTCCAGTTATTGCAGTCACCTTTTCTGCCTTTGGGTGCTGTAGAGCAACAGCACTTTTCTCCGTTAACAAAGCTGGCTCAAGGGCTTCCTGCGCCCTCCCCCAGCGCAGATGCTGGTTCCCACCTCTGCGCCACTGTTCGCCCTTCGCTAATTCAAGGCTTTGTGGGCCACATTGTAAATCAGATGACTGAAATGATCCAGATTCAAAAAAAAAAAAAAAAAGGAAAAAAAAATGTTCACACACACATGTATGCACATGCACACACACACGCACACTCAGATTTATTTCAGTAATCCAATTTACAACACAACCCAGAAACAGCTGCACCGGCACAATCAAGGGACGCGAATGTGATGCAGGAGCAAGAACAAGACGGGTGAAGCAGGCAGGAAACTGCCTGGCTTAAACTGGCTTTCCTACTGGAAAACCCTTTGTATAGCCATACCCTGAGACTCAAAGAAAGCCTCCCCAAGCAGCGAGGCTAAGCAGTGGGGAGGCAGGAATTGTGTTTCGCAGCTGGGAGAGCGTTTCGAGGACCTGCGCAGGACGAGCGGGCTCCCCGGCACCGTCCACGAGCCAGTATGCCGGTGCTGCGGGCCTGGTGTGCTCGTAGGCGAGTGATCTGGTCGCTGGCTTTCCAGACGTTCTGTTCTTACACCAAAATCGTCTCACAGATCTAGTTTAAAATACAGCCACACAAACACTTGGGTTAGAAGGAAGTGGGGAGTGAGGGGAGATAGCATCCAGCATGAGCAGGAAAAACAAGTAGGAATAGGATTACTCTGCGGCAATTTTACCTACTGAAAGATTTGGAAGGAATATGCCATTTGGGTAGCCCAGCTGTTACTTTAGGCCAGACGTAAGTCAAAATAATGAGAAAGAGATATGGGAATGAAAAGAGAAGGAAAAGCAACAGAGATAGAACCAGAAAGCTGGTTATGTTACAGGCCATACAACACAAAAGAGTATTATTTATCATCCCTGGCCTGGGCTGCTCAGACCTCCCTTTTAGTTACACTTTTTTGTTTCTTTTTTGTTGATATGTTGCATAGCTAGGGCCAAAACAGTACTTGCCTACTCAGCATGCCATAGCCTATGATGATATTTTCAAACCCAAAAGTTATTTGAACCCACGCTTACATCACGCGAAATGAGACTGATGGGTAATTAAAGAGGGCTCGACTTCAGAATATCATCCATATCCTAATAATATAAAATCAACATCTGAAAGTCTTGATCTTTATAAATGGCCTCTTTCCTTGTTTTTCTAGATGACATGACAACAGTCTGTCTTACTTCAATGTATATTTTCTTGTAAGAAGAGCAGCAACATGGGGGAACACTGTCTCAGGCAGAAGCTAGGGAGGTTAAGGAATTAAAAGAATGATAACAGTTATTAGACAGCTGTTACATTTGTATTAAATAATATAGTCTTGACACCTTGCAAATAGATCTGTGACTTGAATTGAAAGTGCATGGTTTTCCATGTCCATTTTGTTATTACTGCTCTAAGAATGCTATTCCGGTATGTTGTTCACATATGGAGATGCTCAGTGTACTCAAGCTGAAAATCTCAAGACAATTTGTAGACATATGTACAGGTCTTTCAATATTTTCATTCAGGGAATGCTACTACAGTCTCCCAGAATGGGAACTCTCACTGTATGGATGATATTACAAATCTCCAGAGAGGGGCATATCTGAAGATGTTGTATAGATTAATGTAATCGCTCCATCACTTACAGTAATCAGGGATACCCAGGACTGCAGTATGTTCTCAAGACACGTGTGTTGAACACCCAAAATAAGCAAAATAAGAAACATGGTACTGAAATACTGAAGATCTCATACATTTTCAAACGGTGATATTGAGTCCTATTCTGCAGTGACTGTCAAAGATCCACAGTGCTTGTTCATTTCGGATCTTAATTCTATCCGACAGATTAAGCATTGCTTAGCAGTGTTATTTGTATTCACTGAAGCAATTAGTGTCTCTTTTTAATTTCAAGTAAATTTTCCTAGAAGTATTTTTTAATATTTTTCAAAATTAATTCACCACCAGGGGGCAAAGAACTATTTCTCCAGAGAGAACATTTTATATCTCGGTTTCATAGATGCCTGACCCTAACAAGGTCCTTTTCTACTTCACAGTAATTGCAGATGTGATAACAAAAAGCACGCAGATTTGGAAATACACCAGAGGGAAATCTTGACTATTTTTTTTCCAATTTAGACTGCTATAACTTTAAGAAAACAGCTAGAAGAGCAAACTGGAGGGCCATAAGGGAGTGGAGCAAGATGGCTGCTGCACAGCAGCAGTTTCAGTTCTTTTTGTGTTCGTGGTTTTGCCATCACCCCCTCAGGTGCTGTGCTGCTTACAGCTGTATCTTGCATGTGAAAAACAGAAACGGTCTAGGCACTGAAGGATTTAACGACAGCGATTCAGTAATAACCTGTAACCAGCATCCTAACATTTACATTCTGTTCCAGTTGATTTTAATTCCCTGAACAATTCTTTGCTGTGCTGCTTTGTTCCTGCGTGGTCCCTCCTTGTATTCTTTGTTTTACCACAGAAAAGCTGGTATTAGGGATAAAAACAAAAGGATTTTATATGACAAAGGAAAAGTGTGAGCTTAAATAATATCAGATAATTTGCTTATTGCTATGAAGAGGTAAAATCTCAGACAATACAATTCTATTCTTCAGTACATTAACACCAATCTCCCATTTATTAAAATGGTAGGTATGGATATTTGCAACATTTACTATGATCTCACTTACAAGACAGAAAGATAGCAGCACAAAAAGATGCTGGAGAAGAGAAAAACATTAAATCAAAGCCGAAAACAAAAAATACATCATTATAAAAGAAGTGTAGTACGTATAGCTATGACGAGGCACACGAAGACTGTTCAACCACACCATACCAAAACAATAAAGAGAAAGGTTTGTAACAGCAAATGTTTGTAGGAATCAATGATGGGGAACATTCATTTTGGGGATATCACTTCTATAAAAGGTTTGGGAGTCCACTTACGGAATTTAAAGATATGATGGACAAGCATAATCTGAATTATTTTTTCACAGTTGATATATCTGTGTCATAGATTTATTTTGTGATAAGTTATTATTCAGTTCAAAATTGAGGTTAATTATTCTGAACTTGGCTGGGGATGTTCAAAAATGTTTTCTTTATAAAATAAAAAATAAATTTGAAGTTATATAGTTTTTACTGTTATTTCAGCTTGCTTTAACAAGGTTAGTAGTCTGTGGTTAAATCATGCAAGGACAGCAGGACTTACTAAGAACATGGAAACCACAAATGTGATGCATGCGATGCATTTCTAAGGACAATCCTGTAAAGATTCTTCAAATGTCTTTATTTTAATGATGCACTTAATTGTGATTGGAAAAAAAAATCATTGGTGTCAGAAGTACAGAAAGATATAAATTCTGTATTCAAGTCTATACAGATAGAGAAAAAAAGCATTGCTAGAAAAGTCACGAATACACACACCAGAGAAAGAATATGGCTAGAAACCAATATATGAAAAGGATGTAGAATTATTCCATGATTATATACGTGTTGAAATTCTACCCCCAGACATGTATGCAAAGACATACCTGCTAAAATAAACATTCCACTATCTATCCGATGTAGCTTATTTATATTTATATGTATATGTATATTTATATGTGTATTTAGACAAGCAGAGATATATTCTGGTAATAAACTTTCATAAAATAAAAATTCAATATTAAACATATTGCAGTATCTTGCTGCTAGTATATTATATGTATAATATACATAATATATAATATATATAATCATATATACAATATATACCATATATGTATGTATTATAATATATAAAATATATGTAATATGTAATAATTTATAAAATTATATAAAGATATATAATAAAATGTATAGAATATATTATTTATATATAAATATATATTATAATATATTATTTTTATATATTTATATATATGTGCATGTGTGTGTGTGTATATATATTTTTTCCCTCCACAAACCACTACATAAATGGCTCAAAGCCAGAAAGCTCTGTCTGTACAGGTGTGACTTCCATTTGTCCTCAAAGAATATATTTCAGGAAACAGAGCGAGATGTGCTACTTTTATTACAAGTGTAAAACATTATTTGCTATGTTATCAGAAAAAAACTACCATCTAAAGCACTTTCTGTGTGAAAATTCTGCAATATATTTTCTCACAAAATCCCATTGCTCCCTACAATTTCTCCCTAAGTTAATGTCTCAGAACTGCCTTGAGAAGTTTAACAGCTCTCAGCAATGTGTGTTTGCCGTCATCGTCATCATTGTGGTTAGATTTTGTTGTAGTAAAAGTTCTTGCTAAAATTACATCAGAGGCTGAAACAATAGAAAAATAAAAATTTCCCATACAAAGAGCCTCTCGGTGAAGACAAAGGATCTTCCAAAAATAAAGCAGCTGACTGGTCTAGACTTGGAAAAGTAGATCACCTCTGGATTTTTCCTAAAGCGTGTATTTTTGGACAAATCAATATGTATGCTATGAATATTAATTTACAGACCTCTTTAAATACTGCTATTTTAAGTACTTAAATTTTAAAATCTAAAACCCAAATACCCAAGCCTTTCTTGCTTTTGTTTTCCTCAGAATCACTGTAGTCATACAGGAATATTTAGTGTTCTGACTGTGTCACTTAATCACTTTTCTTCCTCTTATATTTGCACTCTCTCTCACCTCCTGCGTGTCTATTGTGTTGTGCTACCAAATAAATATTAAATATGTTGTCCTCATTTAATTCTTCTTAACCAGGCATTCAGTTCAAACAACAAATACCTCTTCTGTGGGCAAATATTAGACAATGAATATGTAATATAGAGTGTTATTTAGCAAAATATATTTAATGAATTCTATCAACTATTGGGTATAAATATTGACTTCTCCTTCATGTGGCATGTAGAGGATTGTGGATGTTCGCTCTTTCAGTCACCCACAAGCTGAGAGGACAGCTTAGAGAGCACAGGGTTAGAACCTGCACGGTGGCATTATCTAGACCAACTTTTATGTGAGAGACAAAAATACTGAATATTGAATGGTACGTCAGTTATTGATAAATAACTCCAAAATGAAGACCATCTATGAAAACTGGGAAAAGCAACCATCTTTAATGGTTGTGATAGATAGACAGCCAGCTGGAAAAAAAAAAACAACAACAACAACAAAAACAGAGTCTTATTTGCTGCAAATATTAAAGACTCTGAGGTCAAGGTCATTCGTATACCTGGGATATCCTTCAATACAAATATTTAAGAATGGTCCTACAGTACTTATTCCATTTAGCCCACGCTTGATTTTATAGTCAGGTTCTATTTGTCTACTTTATTTTGGTAGCGTTTCTCTGCAATGGAAAGCAAGCTAACTCACCGCTCCGGTTCAAGCCCAACAGCAGCCTCTGCTTCCACTCTCCGCACCCCCTTTCCCTGCTCTCACTGCTTGCCACAGCTTTGCTCTCCACCAACCCTCCCTTTGCCAGCCCACAGACGGTTCATCCTTGCTGACAACCCCAAAAAGCTGACAGTTTTAGTCTGCCTACATCTACATCTACACAGCTGCCTCCCCCTCCGCTTTGCTGCTTCTTCCTTCCCTGGTGGCCTCATACATTTCTTCCTAAACTTGGGAGAGGAAGGGGAATAGGCAGTTGTATTAGACCAGTTTACTCCTCTTGCACACCTAAATAGTGATGAGAGGGGTGTCCTGGGAGTCTGCATCTGCACTTCTCAATTCGGTGCTCTTTCTCCACGACTCTTCATGCTCTCCTATCCCCTACAGCTGGTAAAAGTGGGAAGCAGCTCCAGGGAATTTGTAGGAGACAGCTAAGCTGGCTTGCTCAGAACTGACTGCCTGCTTCTACATATGAAGCAGACAAGTGGATAAGGCTCTTATTTAGCAGAGTCATCCTCCAGGCAGGATCCAAAATTCACCAAAACAGTTATGTTTCTCAAACTGTAGTGCTTCCTGTCTGTGCCAAAATCCCACCACCTATGTTATATTTTTTAGAGTTCAGGAATACTGAAATCCAAACCAAACTGGAAGGGGACATGGATGTGACAGTGAGACCTTCCTGAGTCTTCTTGTCTTTATAGCAAACGTTAAGTATCATTGTAATCACCTTTCTAAAACTAATTTCACTCTGTGCCTTACTGTTATTCGATGTCAATTTACTTGAAAAATACATCATTTGCCTCTCAAAAAAGAATATCCAATAAACATTTTGTAATAGCAGCTAAGGTCAACTGGATACACTGCCTCCTTGATTTTAAGAATTATGAAAAAATAAAAAAAAAGAGCAGCCATGATCTTCTGACTATAATTTAAGTACACCTTGTCCTATGCTCTAGGTTATTTTATAGATGATTCTGTCTCATTCTTTTACCAGTATTTTGGAAAACAGTTTGCTGAAACTTTTTTACTCCACAAAATCTTACATAGACCACCAATCTATGCTTGTTGAGAGAGTGATCTAGACCTAAAAGGAGAGCTATCAGCCTGGTCACTTTAAATGCCTCGGTCGCCTTTAGCCATCAGCTCCCTGCGCCTGAGAGCTGTAGTCACCGCCAAGGCTGGGAGGCACTCGCTGTTACTGCTTGCTTTCTATTTCGCTGTTATACTTGGAGTTATTACAGATTATACTCAAGTGACTTTGGAGTGTTACTTCCCAAGTGAAAAGGCTCTCCACAAACTATTGTCTAACTTCCTATTTTTATTTTCACTAGCAAGCTACCAGAACATTTGTTAGAGAAGAAGCAAAAGGATTTATTTGGGAAAAAAAAAGAACCAAGGAATAAGCAAGCAGGCTCTTGTTATCTTCCGTTTCCATTTTGTTTCTTTCCTGTACATAAAGTGAAACAAAATGGTGGTGTCTCAGCTGTGATGATTTTTGAAGCATGGTATTTAATTACATCTTTCTTATGTTAAAATACTGTACCTGTACTGTGTGTGCTTCTTGTAGATCTTGTAGATCTGAGAGCTGGCAAGTTTCGCTCAATTAGAAGGAGATCAGTCATTTGGGAACTGAAAGCAGTTTTCTGGAATATCTCCATTAAAAACAGCATTGAACAACTTTCTGAATGCAGGAACTCCTAAACAGTAAGTTATTAGAAGCCAATTTTTAAACTTAGTCTTTTAAATTTGGTGCATAAATATATCATTTAGTTTCTTCCTCATTTGACTTCAGAGACGTTTTTAAGTACATAACACCTGTGAACATTAAATAACACTCATGGTAAAAGCACTTTAGGAAGCCTGTAGCGTTCTGGTTTGAAATAGTTCCTGCTTTGGTCAGTCAGTGCTGAGCACATGATGGAGCAGGACACAGGGATTTTTCTCCTATGTCAGCTTCTCTTTGGTTATAATAATTAGGTTAGGTTCTCTTTGGTTATAATAATTATTCACCTTATAAATCCTGATCTGGAGCTCTCTTTCATTACCATCTCGGAAAATAATGTAGTACCAGCAATGGAAAAGATACATGAGTAGAACAAAAGGAAAACCACTATGGACTCCAGTATGATTCCAGCTTTTCAGAAATACATTAGACAACATCAGCAAAGCGGGCAAAGATTTCTTTCTCTTCCTGAGAAGGTGAAAAAGTGGCCTAAAATTATTGTCAGGTTTGCTGAATAGCTTCTATACAGGTGAGAAAGAGCAAGACAGATGTTACATAGCATTAAAGAAATACGCAATATTCTTCAGGGTAAAGTTGCAGGTAAAGTTGAAGGGGTATGAGCTTCACATAAATCAAAAAGGGGGAGGCATGAACAACTTCATATGTAGTAAACTGTAAGCCCATAAAAATTGCAGTTGCAACACAAATCAAGATTCTAAGATAAGTCTAAAAAATATTATCAGAGTGGATTTGCAAGAAACCACATAAAAGATTGCACAAAGTTTTGAAAGAAAATACAGACCTTTGGGCAAATCTGTTGTGTTTCTAAGAAGTAAAAGCATTTTGCAAAGGTCTGCAGACCACAGCAAAGAATAGGTAGAAAGTGGAAATCGTGGAAAAAATAATAATTAAGAAACTGCTACATGCAAAGACTGGATTACAACTTTGAATATGAATAGTCTGCATGCTATTTACAGTTGGACAGAACACACAAGTGATACAATATTTGAAGTTACAGCAAGGCTTTTGAAATTAAAATCTAATTGTGTTGAATGCAAACAAGAAAAAATCAGTTCACAGGAGGTTAATTGTACTGTGGTGAATGTGAACTGCATGCAAAGGCAAGACAAAATTAGGAAGAGTCAAAGTCTGCAATTGTTTCAGCAATAAAACACTGCATCTACTATGGGACTGGAAATAAGTCAGATGCTAGATGAAAGAGCAGATATTATAGAAATCAGAAGCCCAAGAAAATAGAAAGCAAAAATAGAGAAAGCAGAACATAATCAAATGCAGAACTGAATAGAGAAATAGCACATAAGAAAGGCAACTTATCTGTATTTTTTTCTTTGAGATATATGCTCAGATTTCACTCATATTGTCAGTGTAATTATACACAAGCAGAGTTAGCCAGATATTTTTGTCTCAGTGCAAGAGTATGCCCATAATATCAAAGGTATGCCAGACAGCTCAGTCTGGGAAGCATGTAGCTGACAGAAATCACTTGCATGACTAAGATGAAATTCTGACATTAATTAGGAAGGCATTTAGTATAAATGGTAAAGGCTAAAAGACATAATATACAGGGGTCTATTTATAAAGGTCTTTACTCACCTTTACTGACTGAAATAATAATTTCAAGGCTGTTTTCACTGCAAAATCAAGAATGGAACAAAAAGTAATTTGTTTGGCAAACACTGGACCAAAGACATAAGGACAAGCTTATGTGGCAATGAGGAATAAGGCTTGATGGGGAGAAATGCCTGGGGGTTTCAGAAACCCTCACCTAACCTTTCCCCAGTGGAAAACCCTCCGCTTGACGACACAGACAAGCAGGACCTTTTTGACAAGCTGATCAAAAAGTCCTGTCCAATTTGTCATCATTATATGGCAACACACCAGCTGCATGTGCCTGGTGGAAACTTTTCTCTGGTTAATCAAGATATCCCCAACCAGGATAAACAGGCAAATGGTAATCCAGGAAGCCATTAAGTACTGCCGACTGGAGGCAAGCTTGGCACTGAGGAGTCTTGGCACTGAAAAGCAGTGTTTTCAGAAAATGTACCAAAAATGGTGCAAAAATGTACCAATTTTACTGGAGCTAAAATTGCCTTCATCCATGAAAGAATCATTGCAGTCATATCTTTGCTTAGCTAGTGCGTGACTATGATCATGGAATCAGTTTCCGGGAAGGGACACTCCTCTAACCAAGACATGGAGAATCCACATAATGAGAACTACAGAAACAAACCAGCTCTAGGGCAGAAACACAGGTACTTCACAAAGATGCACATCAAAAGCACAAGTACTACCTCTGGCTAGTGGTAGAAAACACCCACCAAGATAATTCAGTGCATTTTTGAAAGAGATATTCCCATTGGACAAAGGAAGACTATTGGAGTAAGGATTGAAGGGGCATGGTCTATACAAAGAACAAGTGAAGCTAGGTGTTCACCTTAGTGAACACTAGGTGTTCACTTAGTGCTCACCCCACTTCTGAGGTGGATGTCCTAAGGTGGAGAACTAATGAGATAACAGAAACCCATAATCATAAAAAAGAAGAAAAAGAAAAAAAGAAAAAGAGAGAGACCTTCAGTCTGCTGTTGTATCTCAAAGAACCCTTTGGAAGCAGAACCCACTGAAAAGGGGTCTTCCTCTTACTCCACCACTGTTTTAAAAGGATAGGTTGGTGTCTCAAGAGCCCCTGTTAGGTTGCTCTTGTGATTTTGCTTATGGAGTTGAGAGTTTCTCCAGGGATGTTTAGCGAAAGAGGAGAAAGTTTGCTTGACTGCCAGGAGAGAAGAGGAAGAGCTCCCGTGCTGAGTCTTGCACTTCCTCTTCTGAAGAACTTTAAATGTAAAGAGATGCTCAAGTTACAAGGGTAAAGAGGACTGTCAAATCAATAACCAATCACTTATGATATATAGGAAGCTGGCAAGCCCTAAGCATGAGCAGAAGCTGTAGAGAGAGAGTCAACATTAGGTAAAAGGACCTCTCTATAAATGAGTTCAGGAGGGGCAAACTGAGTACTGTTATAAGCCATGCAGCTGAGCAAAGCTAGAGTCACAGCTGGCACCTACGCACCATTCACCTATTCTGGAAAGTCTCCTGAGTAACCGTTCCAAACCAGGAAGTCTTAGAAGAATTGCTTTGAAATGCAGGTGAATGGCCAACCCTTGCCAACCTACATCTGGTCAAACCACATCCTGAAAGCCAGCAATTTCTTTGTCAAAAGCCTTTTTCTTCTTTCCGGCTGCAGCAATGTAAATCAATCCAAGAGTGTCTGCTGGACAGCTTGTTCTCCGGAATCTTTAAAGAACCTCCTGGCTTCCTTATTAACTCTTCTCAGAGATAACACCAGTGATCCCTACAAGTCCAGGACTTGAATCTGACTTTTGAACATTTTCCCAGGGATGCGCACTTCCCTCGGGGAGTTAACACTACAGCTGCAGCCATCAAAAGTGGAAAAACAGGTTCCCCAGGGGAAAGTCCAGCAGCCTACGCCAAGCAAAGGAAGCAGGAACTTCAGAGGCAGCTGGTAGAGCTTCTCCCCAAAAAAAGGTGAAAACCTGAGCAAAAAGCAATGTTCATACACATACACACACATATATGGAAAGCCTATAGGGAAGCTATTTTAAAGAATAATTATCTATGTACAGAACTTGCACTAGGGGACCTGAGGTGTCCCTCCAGATCAGACCAAGATGGGACCTTGAAATCCTTCCTAACCAAATGCCTGGAATGAGGAGGGGGCTGCATTTCCGCTTCCCCCAGCATGCTTGTCAGTACATGACAGCATGAAGACATATGTAGACAGGTACTCAACAGAGAAAGCCGAATTCACAGCAAGTTGACAAAAAGCGTAAAGACAGCAAGAAGATAAAAATACTAGTTAAGCCAGCCAGCGACAAGGAAAAAAAAAAAAAAAAAAGAACCTGATGTTTTCATGGCGTAATTTTCATTGATAAGAAGATGATAGAAAAACTGTTAAAGGATGGTTTAGAAAAAAATATCCTTAGAGTTTTGACCTCTACTTAGCTAAATTACAGAGCCGCACTCTTGAAATGGAGATTGTCTTCTGCTGGAGTATTTAATAGAAATCAACAGAATTACTTGATGAGGTAACCATTTCTGTTAAAAACTGTGGCACTGTAAATTCCTTAAAAAGAGCAAAAGAATACTTAGGGAGCTTACTTAGGGTAAAGAACATTTAGGGAACCACAAAACAGCATGTCATACGTATGTCATACACAGCAGTAAAATAAGGGTTCAAAGAGCAGTATTCCCTTATAAAGTTGCTGTTTGTCACAGGCAGAATGCTGATTACTAGATGTCCTCAGCTCCTGGCACAAAAGCAAGAGGAAAATGAGCAAGATTTTGAATTTCAAAATTCCAAAACAGAATTGAATAGACTGTAGAGAAGCCAAAGGATGACCAGTTAATCTGAGGATAAGAAACTGAAACTCAGTGGATGCACGCTTTGCAAGAGTTCAAGTTTTCCTGAGACCAATGCTCAAACTGACATTGACTGAGAACCATTGAAGCTTCTGCTTTCAGAGGGGAAAGACCTACCTGGCCTTTGAAAAAGCTTCTACCATCACGCTTTCCAACAGCTAGGGTTGCTAATCAATAGGTGCTTGTCGGAATGGCAGCCTTTCCTGCTTCATCACACCTTCTCCCTCCTTTGTGTGTTAGTTTAATTCTTACTCGTATTAAGGACTCAGTCATTAGCACATAAAAACATGACACTTAGATGGGTAAATATGGGTTAAGTTGCAAAGTTTTATGAGCCCAAAAGATGAAAATGTGAGTGTCCACTCTCATATTTCTTTTTTTTTAGTTGTAAAATGGGAATAGTAAATTTAACAGTACAGCTCATGTGAATCATTAGGTATCATTAAGACTTCTACAGATTATATTTTTTAGCTATCAAATGTTATTATCTCTTTCTCTTTGATGAAGGGATCTAGAATATCTTTCAACATATTTCTTCTCACAATTTTCCTTTTTTTTTAAACTCAGACATTAAATTTGCTGTTTCTTGAAAGATTTGTATAATACCTGGGTTGATGACACATCTTGGGACTTGGGATAGCCCCAAGTGTTTTATGCGTATACTAAAATGAACAGTTTTTGATTTAAATTATAATATAACCCCAAATCCTAGCTCCTAGGTTAAGAACTGCAAATGCATGCGCTTATTCCTGTGATCTGTGGGGACCTGCAATTTGAGTCTGATGCTCTAAATACATATCATGTAAAAAGCTATATTAAAATAATATTATTAAAATTGTAAAGACAGGTATTCAAAAGTTAAATGCCAGAGTTAAGGCCAACTCTGGAACATCTTATTACCCATGCAGTAATGCTCACTTTGACATTCGTTTCTAGATATGAAAGTAAGAGTCTTGCAATGGATGTATAAATATTGCTTTGTAAGTTTTGCTTGTCAAAGTATTGCTGTACCTTCATATGTCTGCACAATTTGCCATTTTTTGTGAACTGAATTTCTGTATAATTCAACACTCACATATACCAGTTCATGAAAGCCACGACAAGCTACACACACCTTTTCTCCAGTAACTGAACTTATTATTTCAATGGCAAAATGAAAAAGGTGCTGTGGAATTTATGCAGTATAGCTTTATTTTGTGCACAGTTATACTCTAGACTATGTTGACAATTTTAGGGTTTTAAATCACCAGAACAACTAACAACTCTTTATGATACCACAAAACGGCTGTATTGTACTCTGACTATAAAAGGCTGATGTGAAAATTACAGCTGAGGTTTTACCCTTTTTTTTTTTTCATTTGTCTGTTTTCTAGCTACTTACACACAGATTTTCACCGTGACATAATATACAGTGGCTGAACAGAATCATACCTTGCAATAAAATTTAATCCTTTTCAGCTTTGGCTAATTTTGAACTTAAGGAAGCTTCTTATCTGAAGAAAAAACACAAAATGATAACAAAATTTTGAAAGAATTCTTTGTAAAAGCTTCATAAATATTGTGAGCTCCTTTTTCCTGCTGGCACTGTTTGCTTGTTTGCTTGTTTGTTTGCAAATTTTGACCTAGTAAAAGCTTGTGTGAAGGGAGCCTTGCCAGGTTACAGGGATAAAGTGTTTCCACCACTTTCTGATTTTCCATTCGACACTAGACTGCGTTATCTGGCGCAGCTTCTGCTCACTTAAAAAAAAAAAATGTAATATCGTCTTAAAGCAGGTAGCCCAGGAGTGGTGTACCAACCACTTGTGTTGTCAGCCTCCAACCTGCTGCGGAGACCTGCAAGCCTTGGCATGCTACCAAAGGCAGGAAGGGAGAGCGGAGGAGGTGCCAAAGGGCTGGCAGAAATCAGTGTCACTCCAGTCTTCAAAAAAGTCGAGAGAGAGGACCCAAGAAACTACAGGCCGGTCAGCCTCACCTCCACCCCTGCAAAGGTGATGGAGCAGCTCATTTTAGAGACCATCTCTGGGCATGTCAAGGGAAAGAAGGTGATCAGGAATAGTCAGCATGGATTCACCAAGGGGATTCATCATCGTCATGTTTGACCAGCCTGATAGTCTTCTACAATGGCATGACTGAATGGATGGATGATAGGAGAGCCAAGGATGTTCTCTACCTTGATTTCAACAAGACTTTTGACACTGTCTCCCATAACATCCTCACAAGGAAGTTCTGGAAGTGTGGGTTAGATGAGTGGACCGTGAAGTGGATTGAGGACTGGCTGAATGACAGAGCCCAGAGGGTGATGATAAATGGGGCCAAGTCTAGTTGGAGGCCTGTGTCCAGTGGTGTCCCACAGGGATCAGTGCTGGGCCCTGTGCTCTTCAACTTGTCCATCAATGACTTGGACGAGGGGACAGAGTGAACCCTGAGCATGTTTTCGGATGATACCAAAGTGGGTGGAGTGGCTGACACTCCCAAGGGCTGTGCTGCCATTCAGAGGGACCTGGGGAGGCTGGAGAGCTGGGCAGAGAGGAACCTTATGAGGTTCAACAAAAGCAAGTGCAGGGTCCTGCACCTGGGGAGGAATAACCCCAGACACCAGGACAGACTAGGGGCTGACCTGCTGGAGAGCAGCTCTGTGGAGAGGGATTTGGGAGTCCTGGTTGACAACAGGTTAACTACAAGTCAGCAATGTGCCCTCGAGGCCAAGAAGGCCAATGGGATCCTGGCCTGCATCAGGAGGAGCGTTGCCAGCAGATGGAGGGAGGCCATCCTCCCCCTCTACTCAGCTCTGGTGAGGCCGCACCTGAAGTATTGTGTGAAGCTCTGGGCTCCCCAGTACAAGGACATTGAGCTTCTAGAGAAGATGCAGCGTAGAGCCACGAAGATGTTTAATGGACTGGAGCATCTGTCGTATGAGGAAAGACTAATCGAGCTGGGTCTGTTTAGCCTAGAAAAGAGAAGATTGAGAAGGGATTTTATCCATATGTACAAATACCTGAAGGGAGAATGTAAAGAGGATGGGGACAAGCTCTTCTCTGTGGTGGCCAGTGGCAAAAGGTGGACAAACGGTAATGGGTATAAATTAAAACACAGGAAGTTTAATCTCCATATGGGGAAGAACTTCTTTACTATGAGGGTGACAGAGCCCTGGAACAGGCTGCCCAGAGAGGCTGTGGAGTCTCCTTCTCTGGAGATCTTCCAAACCTCCCTAGATGCCACCCTGTGCCACATGCTCTAGGTGTCTCTGCTTTAGCGGAGGTGGGGTTGGACTAGATGATCTCTAGAGGTCCCTTCCAACCTCAACCATTCTGTGATTCCATGATCTGGATTGCTTTTAGCAATTTACATCATTTTTTTTTTCCAAAATGCTGTTTTCCATCCCTAAATCTATGGGGCACACTAGATACTTAATTTAGATAAGCTGCTTTTGGGCTTGAATAACAGCAACTTTTCATATAGATTTGTATTATGCAGATGAAATACTCTCTAATTGCATACAGTGGAATACTTCTTAAGAGTCTACTGTGTTATGTCAATAATCCATTATGGCATGAATAGAGGCTTGGTAAAACTTCCGCAGAAAGCAAATGCGCACCTACAATCTTGTTGGAAAAAGTACCGCTATCCTATCAACAGGAGCCCAAGGAGGTTGCAGAGATATAGAACTGCTATTGCAATGCCCAGAAAACTCACATGGTACTAAAGAAATACTAATAAAAGCACAGAAGTTCAAAATGAAGGTTAACTCTCATCCAGATTAATTCCTTGTGCCAAAAGGAGCAACATAACCCCAGTAAATCCAGTGATACTTTATTCCTTCTTTCTGCAACCAAATTTGGACCCAATTTTCAAAAATAACTTTCTACGCTATTGACCTTGCTAATAGAGTATGCTCCATCTAATTCTAGCTCATATGTGCCTGAATTAGGAATGTACCGTCCTCTCCAAAGTATTCTACTTTGCTTCCACGTACCTATGAAATCACAATGTGCATCCGCTATTCCTCAGAGCTACTAAGCCTGCTTTTTCCAACCAAACGTAGGAAGTTCCACTTTCCCAGTACTGGTTGCTCTGAATAGGTACAGAGAAGCAGCAGCACGTCAGGTCTGTGTTTTCAGTGACTTTCATTGCTTCATTCCAGGTGCATGAGAAAGAAGCTGCATGAATCAGAGCAGAGCTGGAAGCCGAAGGAGTCAGTCTTGACAAAGCAACTGGTAAAACTGGGATCAGTCAGGCAAGAAACATGGAAGCCAAGAATGACTACAAAATGGGAAGGGCAGGAGGACATGGGCAACTGGATTTAGAGACTAGTTGCCTTTAGTTGCCTCAGGGGTACACACTGGTATTAGATGAAGAGCTATGAGGAGTGACCAAGTTCTGTACATGGTTTTTCTGTAAGAAAGATAACTTACATCGCATGAAGCAAGATTTGCTGTCACAGACTATATCTTTTATTAGAACAGATTATATTAGGAGAGAAAAAAAAGTTTTGGACATGCAAAGACTTCTTCAGGCATGAAACAGAAAGCACAATCTTCAACATTACATACAAGTGTTGGGATTAACTAGCTATGCTAGGCAAAAGTTACATACAACCTCATAAAATATAAGTGTTACACAAAAAAAAATTAGTTGTGGCACTTCCTAATTTCTGGTTACTCAGTTCTGCAAACTCAGTAATACTGTCATTATTATCACATGTATTATATATTTGTATGATACCCATGATAGCAAATGATGAAAGAATATTTCAAAGTTTCATATGAGTAAATTCTCACATATGTGGTAATTCTTATGTAGTAACTCTCACAACAAAACCGTTTTGTTCTGTGATATAGTCCTAGCATTTATTATCCAAAAATCACAGTGAGGTAAAAAATAGATGGTTTGTCTGCTAAGGCATCTTTTATTGGGTTCCTTGCACACAGTTGGTAATGAATGTTGATCGTATCTTATGAGCTGAATACACAGGGCAGCTTGGTGGGTCATTTCCCTGGCAGTAAGGCAGCTTACATATTTGCTATTACCTTATTAGCCTTTGTTGCAAATGCTTTAGTTTACCAAGACAGAGTTTGTCACCCTGTAATCCAGTAATAAATCCAGTCAAAAGCTTTGTAGGTTACCTCATTTGACTGTGTTCCCCTCTTTAGCTGAGTATTGTAGATTGTTACTCATTTTGATTAAAGCTGCTTCCAGATGAAATAAATAAAGTTTATTTACAATCTAACAGTAATAAAAGTCTATACAAACAATAAGTTACAGGTTGCTTTTACTTGTCTTTTGATTTCTAAGCCTGTAGAGTATACATGAGCATGTCTTGTAGCTCTGTTTTGTAAGCAGGGACTTACTTCATTTTAATTAAAGTTGGAATTCCCACTGTAATCATATGAATTTAAGAACTGGGCTTTAAAAAATGTACTAAATATTCTGAGACTCTCAGCAGAATCGTGAGTTAGCAACATTCAACTGCAGAGGTGCATGATACACTGTGAAGCCAATTTTAATACGTTTCCACAATGCACGATATGTTTTTGTTCATTTTTCATGCATTTTTAATAAATTGCCTACTCTTTGGGCACTTATTCCTCTCCCTTCATCAAATACTAACTTTCTAAACACCTGAGCAGTTTCAAACAGTCTTCCAACAAACTTACCAATCTTCCATGGGAATGCTTTTTTCCCTCTTAAGTATGGATTTTTTTGCAGGGGGAGGAGGCTAAAATTATTCACTTCCAAGGTACAGCATATGCACTATTCAGTCTCAAACTGTGAGTAACTAAAGGACTATACACCGGTTCTGTATCACCCTAAAAAAAATACAGTTACCTTATAGGTCTCTAGGCTTACTGTGGTTAGTATTAAGTCAATAATACATATCCACCATTTAAATGCTGACACTTCCGTTAATAGAAAAATATTTGAGATTATTTTAGAATTGATTTGCCTTCAAGTCTTGAAGCTCAAACTCAATCAAAGACACAAAATGCATCTTTTCAGCTGACTAGATGAGTTTTGTGAAAGATGTATCTATTGTCCTACCACGTAGTCACCAAAACACGAATATTTTTCAATGAAGAGAATAATTCTACTCCTCTTAAATAATTGGCTAAATTACATAATTTAGCTTCATATTTTTAAAAAAATTAGTAGGTTGATATTAAAAAAAAGTGAGATGAATCATGGACCACCTGAAGGACTGTAAACAATTAATAATGATGAATGGGCTGCAATTTGTTGAGCTGGATGCAAAGAGGTATCTAGGGAGATGCTGAACATGTCAGTGTTGAAATGATTACACTAAAGCCATAAATGCTCTAGAAGGGGCAGTTGATTAAATGGGAATACAATATATAGGAATCTTTCAAATGTAAGCAAATACAGAGGGAAAAAGAGAACTGGGATAATCAAAAGAAATTAACAATGTGAAGTTACTTCAAACGAAATATAAGGTAATAATATGAAAAAGAATGATTGCAAGCACAATTATCTTCCCTCTCACACAATTCTGTTATGATATTATGTCATGTTGTGTCTTTGGATCCGGCCTTAAATAAATTTCCAAATTTGAAAGGGAGTTAATGTAGAGAGTAATAGAAGTTGGAATAAGCTAAGGAATACAGAATAAGGATAAGGCAGTTAAACAATGGAAAATTCTCCCTCTAGTGACACAATAACCATATGATTATGATTGAGTGATATTAGTATTTGTGAACATAGACGAGAGTAAAATGTTTAAAGCATTTATATTAAACATTTATATTGAGTTTTTCTTTTTTTTTTTTGCTTATGTAAGAACCTGAGTATACACAGTCCAATGGCAGTTCTGGGATTATTGTTTAGCATGCAGACTTCAGAACATGAAGTAAATTTTTTCCTGTAGATTTTCTCCGTGTTGAAGAACAGGGCCGTAGTCAAACAGCTGAAGAGAAGCCTGTACAAAGATATGAAGGTATGAAATTTAATTTTCAAACAAGATAATCTTCCTGAGTCCGATGTGCTAAGCATAATAAATGAACAAACACACAGCACTTTATGCATAAGCAAAAATAAATCAGCACAAAGTCCCTGTAATTCATCTGGCCAAGAAGACTTATTAGACAAGGTCAAATTATATGGAAATCAATCTTCATAGAGGGAATTTGATTTGCATTAGTAGATAAATGTTTATCATAATTTCAAATCAAGAACAAGAATATACGATAATTCCTTTATCCATGTTCACAGTCCTTCACACCAAGGGACACGCTGTTACTCACGTAGCTGTGCTCGTGCTTGGCTCAGCTAAGAAGACAATGGTTAGAATGGTTGTTCTAAGCAGAGAGAGGTAGACCTTTTCTTTTCTTAATTTTGGAAAAAAATAAAAATTAAATTAAATTAAATTAAGAAAGACTTTCCTGAGTTAACCAAAAGCTGCTTTTTAATTAATCAAAAGACTGAGTTAAAAAAAAAAAAAAAAAAGGTTTTGTTTTCCTTTGTCCTCTCTTACATCTCCAACAGTGAGGACAGTTGACTTCAAACCCTTCTGACTTGACTGCATGAAAGAATTGGCCTCATCTCCCATTACAGAGGACTGTCCTAGACATTGACTTCTGCTTGCAAGTAATTTGTCATCCTGCAACAGACCTCCTTTTCCTCAATTATGTGAGCTGCGCTCAGATATGCCCATGAATCTAGTTTGAAAATCAAACTATCTGGTTTCAGAAATGACAAACAAAAATTTTTGTGTTTTGTAATGTGTTCTTTCTTTTCTTAATCCAAAACTATTTACAAAATTCAGCTCATGCTTGTTTATCACATTAGTTGTCTCCAATTTTCTTCTGGTGTATGAATACATTATTGAAAATACTGAATCCCAGTCTTAGTTATAATTTTTTTTTTCCTTTGGTCTTGGTAAAGGCCTACACATCTCGCAGTATAATTTAGAGCAAACTAATATCCTAGAAGCCTACGTTATTTTACTTTATACTGAGGCCAAAAGCTGTGCACTCTGTTTCAAACATTAATTTGCACTTCCCTGAGAGGTAAAGAAGTGTTTGGTGAGATATTCATGTGATGGAATCCTCACATAATTTCTTCATCTTCAGGACCCAAAGTAGCCAGATATAAGGTCCACAATAAAGTGGGATAACTAATGGGGATAACTAAAGTGGGGGAACTAATGAGTTCTCTAAACTTGCTGCTAAAATTTTCCACACTGAGCTTGATTCTGGTTTTCCCAAAGTCTCTTTACACCGGTGTAACACCACTTAGGTGAATGGGATTATTCCGGACTTCCACTGACCTATCTGAATATGACAGTCTATCAATAGCTGTAGGATGGTTCCAGATCACGTACAGGCCCCTGCTCCCATGAGGACGCTAGCAGGAGAGCCGAGTTGAACCTGGCCCTTGTGCCAGGGGTATGGAGCATTTGCTGCTTCCCAAGGGCCCACAGCGAAGCCGGTGGGACAGGCTGTTCATGGCCCTCGCAGGGTGACAGGAGCTGCAGCTTGCTGTAAACACCTAACTTGTGCAAATCCAGGCTTAAAGCCTTGGCCTGACTCAGCTTACACAGCTAAGCTGAATTTTCCATCCTAACCTTTTACTAATTAAAAACCTTTAAAATCTGAATTGTGACTCGATGTTTTTCAATTAAATTCAAATAACAGGGCTGCTGCAGATCAGGGCCAAACTCTAATGCAAGCTGTCTGCCTGTGACATAAATAGTGGACCCGAGCCAAGGAAAAGCAGCGCCTACTCACATCGCGCTGCGAGCCCCATTCTTGGGAGGCTAGGAAAGCCTGAATAAACAGCTGGGTCGTTTTCATTTGCTGACTCCTTCCAGAGTTTTTATAACACTACCACTACTTTCTGATCCATCAAAAGCATGATAAATAATTAGATAATTTAAATATACACCAAAAATATGTAACACTTTGTTTCTCGGAAGCTGGCAAACCGACACTGAAGAACTCAGCCCACTGCATGCATTCAGATCTGATCACTGCTTCCTTGCCCCCTTTCTTCCTCCTTTTCTCCCATTTCTTCTTCTCCCTTTACTGTTTTTCTTTTCCTGTGCTAAATAACTACAGGCCTGCTAGTCTGAGGAGGCGAACATGGATCAGGCGGACACAGAGCCCGTACAAGGGCTGTCGCAGGGAGCAGACGCAGCTCCCTGGGGAGGTTTCCCTGTGCGACTGACACTCCCCAGGACACTTTTAGATTAGAGGTTTCAAATTAATTGAGCTAGAAAATGGTTGGAAAAAAACAGCTCTCACTTGCATCCCTGCGGAGTATACCATGGCCTTAAGAACAACCTGTGTAGCATGATCTGGGCTAACAGTTCCTTTGGGAGGCTGTGCCTTCGGCATGGTGCCACCCAAACCCAGGCAGGAGGCTGTGCCACGGAGCACAGAGCAGATCGGCACCAGCACTCCCTGCACCTGCATCTCTCTCCGCAGCAAGACTCTGTGGCAAAGAGTTATCAGCCTCCATGCAAATGGTCTTGCAAGACAGCCCCAAACATCATAGCTACAGGTAAAAAAATACACCAAGAGAAAGGAATGTCTCTGAGAATAGAAAAATAAAAGATTTTTGTTGTACAAATAGCTATAAACATTTGGGCAGCTCTGCCACTGAACCATCCTTACCCTCTTAAATAATGCAAATTAACGCTAGAATGTTTACTTCAGTACGTTTTACTCAATAAAAATGCCTATGTAAATATTTTGTTCTCTTATATATTTCTTGCTTACACACACCTCACAGAAAGTGCTGCATAATTATAGCTAGAAAACTACCTCTTGTCTGAAAGGGCTTATGCAAAGCAGGGAAATCAGTGCATTTCAGTTGTAAAAACAGGCATCTCTTCTGAAAAATGTTGTCTGGCAGGGAAGCTTAAAAATGGTGCATCCATGCTGCTTTGCTAACAGACTCTGGGTCTCCTCTTGTCCAATGCACAAGAGCAAACAAGGATGGGAGGAATTAGAGCAAGGAAATGAAAAAAAAACCACGACAAGGACTGATACAATGGTCAGCTGAGCGCAGGCTTGCTGGCTACATCCCTAGTGTTTAATAACCACAGCTGCTCTCAGGCTCAGGCATGCTGAGCCAAATGGCAAAGATCAATTGCCTGCAAATCATCACTCCAGATTGTCTTTGCCTCCTCCACTTGTGACCATGCTATGCTTTGGCAGCAGCAAACCCAGGCTTAGTAGTCCACACAGCAGTGCATCACTTCTAGCACTCACACTGTTTTGAAAGATCTGCCAAAACTGCTCTGGGATGCACAGGGGAGGGTGAACTCTGTCAGGGTGCTGTTTAAAGGGTAAATCAGACAAAGTTGGGCTACGACTTTACTAATCTTTGGAAAGTCCTTGCAATATGGAATACGCGCTTGCACGCCAAGAGTGCCAGGTCACGTCCCAGGCAGCCTTGGAGACCAGTTCAGTTTTTTCTGCTTTATATTTAGTCTGGCCAGCTGTCCTAGGAAAGACCATGTCTGTCATGAAATACGAGACTTCATGCTTTTTGATTTTGTTTTTGCCTTTGTTCACCTAGAAAACTCATCCCTCAAGGAACATCCCAGAAGGTAACAGTGACTTTCATCTCCATGAGCTAGATTCCTTGCTTCTGGAGAGCCACCACTATTCCCAGAGACAGAGTCGAGAAAGGAGAGAGAGCAAAATATGAAAGAGTTGATCTGGCAGCTTCATGACGGGATGTGGAGGGCTGGGCAGGTGAGAGGGGCTGGAAGTGTGGGAAGACACCTGTGAGGCCTGTGGGCTGAATTCCAGGCTGAAGCAAGGACTAGAAATGAAGCAAGGACTGCAGGGCTGGGGCTGGAGCTGGCTGGGCAAAGCTGAGTCCCCGTGTGGGCTGGAGTTCAGCCCGTGCGTCCTCCTCTTGGCTAGAATACGGGCGCCACACGAGCTCGGACTGGCCTGTCCAAGCCCGACGTATTTTACATATCGTTCTTTTTGATCCCTAGTTCCCTCAAAACATCCTGAAATGAAAAGGGTTGGGGAGGACTTAACACCTTACAGGACTGTGCCCGTAACTTCAAGTCATTAGGTAGTGCCTTGAAATACTCCATGTAGACAGAAGCTGATCACATCTAGCACTATCAATGCCGACTTCTTTCCTCATCCGCCTTTATTTCTAGCTAATTTATGTAGGAGGAAAGACCCTTGGGAACTAGTCCTTAATAACGCAGCCGCAGTCTGCACTGAGGCTGGGACACTGAATCGTGCTCAGGGATTTGATGTCTGCAGAAGTGTGGGGTAGTCCTGTACGGTTTAATATTGTCTTAATCATTTGTTGTTGTTTATACTGTCTTTTCCTTACCCGTGAAAAAATGAGAATTAAAAAGTGGGCAAGTGGAGAGCAGGTTTTGAATAAAGAATAAAGTTTAGATATAAATAATTATTTCTCTGAATAAGAGATCAGCACAAATTAACAGGTTATGTTAATGATGCATATTAGAGAAAAAATAGGATTTGTTTGCTTTAAACGGGAAGACAGGAAAGTTACTGGCAAACTAAAACTCTGACTTAATGATTTCCCTTTATTCCTTTGGTATCAGGACATGGGAAGGAACTGAGGATTTTTTCCTAGCTTTAAACATTTGAAAGGTCACAATTCTGTCTTGAAACATTTGCCACTCACTCCCACTGCTTCCACTCTCTAACACAGGAAATAAATCCACAGTTACAGGCTTAGAAGGGAAACACTTTACCTTTTTATTATTATTTTAGCTAATCAAGATCATTCTGGTTAAAACTCCATGTTCCTCTCTAGCAGCAAAGGCTCTATTCAGATGTCTTGAGCTGAGGTAGGCTGGCAGGCTGTATCATACCACATACAACAGTATTTCTTACAGATGTCAAACACGTGCAGTAGGAAAAGAAAATGCATGTCAGGCTTAGTGAATGTGTAAAAGTGACTTTTATGCTAAAGGGATTCTCTTTTTAAAGATGACAATATAGAACAAACAGCATATTGAAATTACTTTTTTTTTTCCTCTGGAACGTTTATACAGGAAGAAGGGAATTAGCTTGCATTAGCTACCCAAAGGCCTTTCCCCCTCTTACTGAAATATCCACATTAGCATTTAAGCAGTACAACATTGATTGTAACATATTACCACAAGGGTGATGTATTTATGGAATAGTTGAAACTGCATGGAATCTGCAGCATCCTCTTTTTATTTAGGATAACTGCATCCCATTACTTTCCCTGGGTACCAACACAGGAAACACACATACTGAGCATCCACTGGCAGAGTGTGTATGTTGTGCATGTGCATACAACTGACAGACACAGAGAAGAATCCATGGAAGAAAACTCTGGAAAAAGTATGTAAGAGAAAAAAAGCCCACGAGACTGCCAGAACACCAGTGGGAGGCCAACCCTAATAAAGCCATGGAGAGAAAACTTTTGGGGAAGACTGGGAGCTAGAAAAAGACTTGAAATTGTGGGGGAAAAAAGTCACAATTCCTCACTGCCTGATGCCTGCTGTGTTCAGGGGATCTGTGTTCAGGGACTGTGTACAGTCTTTGAAAAGGATAATAAAATCATCAGAGAATTATCTGACTCTATCAGCAATTTGTTATTATAATTTGCTTTCATAACAACTCTTATGAGGCTGACTTTTGGTTATCTACTCAGGTAAAATATGTTAGTAATTGTTTGTCCAGATCTTCTTTTATCAGATGCCCAAAGTGTGTCATTCAAATGCTATCTTTTACCACCAAACATGACCCTTTTTCTTTCCAAACAGGTTTGATTGCTTTTTTTTACGTGGGACAAGAGTAGGACGAGAGCTCTTGGCTGAGGAGGCAAGGCATGTTCTAGCTCCGAGGGCTGCAATGTTAGTGGTCACCCTCCTATCAGAAGACCTGGGACAGCGATGTTGGCCACATTTTGGCAAGGAGCTGTCACCTGAAGTCTCAGGCTTGTGCTCCTGTCAGTGCTGGGTCGCAATAACCTCTCTGTTAGAGTTTGTGAAGAAAAGAGAACATTACTTTGCTGAATATCCACAAATGAATAAGTGTATGTGTAGTTTTTTTCTTCCCCATAGCTTTGGACTGAAGATGATTTCTTCTTCATGTCTTTGAACCTTGAGCGTGCTCGTGCTTTTGCTGTTTACTCAGGCTAATCCTTGGATTTCCATACACACCTTAAAAATTTATTCTGAATTATGTACCCTCCCTTTTTAAGGTTCCCTTCTTCTTGTTTCACTTTTAGCCCTTTATTGTTCTGTATTAAAAAAGGTCTGTATTTAGCCTTAGTTTACTTCTGCTTCCAAATCGTACACAAGTTTTGCAGTATATGATGTAGAACTTTTGTGAATTCCTAGGCCTTTAATATTTTTAAATGTTCAATTCAAAGAGGAGCAGAAAATATTTCTGTGCAGTGTGATGTAATTTGTATACATGAATGCATTAGCTGGTCCTATTTTATGCTTCATGCTGATGTAAACAGTAAAGCTCCTCTGCAGTCTTATACTATGAGAGAACAACTGAGCCCTACGTATGTATTTCTCTGATAAGTGATTGCATGCAGTCTGGCACTTACTTTATTCACTTTGACTCATAAATATATCACCTCACTGCCTGCTGATACCGAAACTGCCTTCTGCCTTTTGAATACAGTCCTTAGTAATAGGGAGTTCAAAGCTGCATTATGACCTGGGAAGTGTAAATGGGTCACAGCCCTTTTGCAAATGAGCCTTCCCGAGCCCATCTTTGGGATTCCTTGGGAACACTCAGATTTTGCCCTTATGGAGTAGGTGGGAAGACGGTGCTGCGGGCATCCACACTGCTGCCTTAAATGTCAGAAGTGTCATTCGGCCAAGGAACAGAAACAAAACCTTAATCACAGGATCCTAAACCATCACACCTAATCAGTATGACACAACTCCCAAGCACGGATTAGGGAATACTCACGGAGAACTCTCAAGACACTTCACAGTGATTACACGAATTACGCAAATACAGGGGAAAATGAGAAATTTATCATTGTTTGAGAAAAATGGAGCAGCGACCATGAGCGTAAAAAAACTCCAGATCAAAGTAGCAGTTCATGAGTCAGATTTGGCTGCCAGGACTGTGTCATCTGGCCTATTATCTCCTCAAGCACCTCCACATGTCCAAACACTTACTCTGTAACTGTCACCTCACCTGTGTCAGAGAACCCCGCTCTGACGGAGCACCAGAGATGGGCTTGTGGAGGTGCCCGAAAGCTGGCATTTAGCTTGCAGCACTGAAAAGGTTGTGCCAATCTAGACAGGCCTTTTCTAATTGATTGGCTTACTTCTTTACACCTCTTTGTCACCTCCAATCCCAGATTTGCAACCAGAACTCCTGCATAGAGACCAAGGGCATCTGGCACTAACACAGAAGAAGACAATCCCCATCCCGAAGTTTACAAGCCAAGTATATTTCCTGGACACAGTCTTCTAACTGAACATCAACAAGCAGACTCACCTTTGTGTAAATCACATGCTCCCAAAAGAAGAAAAAGGAATCCATAGATGGTTCATATGGCAAGTCCGTGCTGGGATTCTGCATTAGCTCGGGTCTGCCGTAGGTCTGTTGGACACTCTAGGGGAAACTAGGAAATATTAAACATGCAGAACCTGGCCAACTTTTTGTTGTTGTTGTTGTTTTTGCATGTTTACCTTCAAATCTTTATTTCTCTGAGGTGGCAAAGGACATATGGCAAATCAGCATAAAATTTTGCTTTTTATGTGCAAACCTTTCATTTTGTATTTCCTTTTGCCAGTTTAGCAGAAGCAGTGTATTTTAGTCACAGCTGATAGCAAGTGAGCCAGTTTGGTCTGATGCTTGTAATTCTGTCAGAATCTCAGTAGCAGTTGTATATTTTACCCTGGCATGATTCCTTGGACAAATAATGGCTAAGCATTTTATTTCCCCATCTCTTTTCCTCTCTCCTCTGGCCTCATCCCCACTCTTCTAGCTACTGAAGTCTACAGCGAGCTGCTCTTTCCTCCTCTTTTTTCTTCTACTAAATCCTGACATCCCCTTCAGCTGAGTCCTCTTTCTCAGTATCTCAGTGACTGTGTGAGGTACCTCTCTCACTTTGGGAAGTAGGAGAATTCTTTCACTGCAACTAAGTTGATACGAAGGCTTTCATAATTTGGTACTGATATGAAATATACCCTTTGTTTTCTGGACTATAAGAAGATAAGGGTCCATGAGGTGTTTACATTACTTTATCTCAGGGGTCGGGTTCTTCTGAAGTTTGCATTTCCTAGCAATTGTTCTTTAAGTACACTATAAGCAGAAAGGTATTACCTGGGGACGGAGACATTATCTGCACATCAGATAATGTTATGTGACTTCAACACCAAACAGTGGAGACTGTGTTGATAGTGTTAGGTCAAAGTAAGTTGCAAAAAAGACTCAGAGCTTTCAAATACATGTCTATTTTTATATTTTTATCCTCTTGTTCAATGGATGATAGCACTGAAAAGACAGGAATATTCCATACAATTGTATGAACTTCCTTGCATCCTTCAGCCTGATATACTAATACCTCTTACTGTAAGCACATCAAATTCTACTTTCGCCAGAAATAATACTTACAGATATGCAAAGATTTTAACTTTGACAGCAATTACAGTTATAAAGCAGGAAAGTTCTGTAGGTAGAAAAACAATTTTGAGCTTTGAAGGAGTTCTCTCTAATGCTAAATAATATAGCTCTAAGTTTCTGGGTTTTAGCTGAAATTCAGTTGCATTCCTCATTGTAAAGGTGCAAAATTCTGCCGGTAGCCAAATGATCACCAAGTTAGTTACATTCTTCCTGCAGTAATTCAGTGACTTTGGTTAGTAAAGCAGTACTGAAAAGCTCCTCAGCTGTAGTGCTGGCCGTGCCACAGGACACCAAACAGACTTGCTCCAGTGGAGGCCCTCAGAAAGAACTGCTGCTGACTGAGCAAACCTTCTCCATGGTCCACGTCAGGGAAGTGAGACCTTCCACCCTCCTATCCAGGAGCATGAATAATGTAATCACTAGAGAAGAACTCCATATTTTCTCAAGACTTAATTAAAAGTATTTCCTTTACCTACGGTTCTCTTTTTCTAACATGTCAATGCACACTGGCAAGTGAAAACTGTGTCACAAGCAAGCAGGGTGGAAGATGGAAGTTCATCCTTTGAGCTGGTGGTCATTACCACAACACAGAGAATGGGCAGGCAACTACACCTTGCAAAAGCACCTTGTTTGAATGCCTTGCTAAGAATCTCATGTACTGAAATAGTTAATGCAAATGAAGCTGTCATAATTAAGTTTCAGATTTTAGCATTCTGCTGAGATGAAAGGTCACTATTTTCACACCATCTGCAAACTCAGGAAGACAACGCAGCAACTGCCTCCTGCCTGCTTGTGTTTTCTTGTTTTTCCTCCCAAGAGTGTGGAGATAACATTCAGCTCTCTGTAGCTGCACAAGTGACAACAGCACTGTCACTAAGCTAGCAACACTTGGTTGAAATTTGCTTGATGCTCATAGGTGAAAAGCAGCCAGTAAGTGACTGTGAGAGGCGTCACGGAGGTCGGCAGAGAAAAACACCTGAAAAGCTTCAATGGTACCTCAGGTGTTGCTGATTAACAGCATCCATTCGGCATCAGACCACAGCTAGCAGAGCTCCTCTCTCCTTGGTGCTCAACCAGAGGCGGATTTAGAGCAGGAAGAAATACATTGGTAATTTGGTAATTGGTCTTGCTTCTCTCCTGAGCCTGGATCATGTTTCTCCACAGTGGTGCTGGAGCCCCTGGTGATGCTGTGCAGGGCCACCTGCTCCCGCAGGGAGAGCATGAAAGGGGCTCTGCACCACGGCTCTGTGTGTCGCGATGCTGCTCGCACTAGGGCTGAGGTTCGGCCCCAGCAATGCTCTGGGCCCGCAGCATGGAGCGAAGAGTCAGGCAGAGAGGTAGGAGAGGGAGGGAAACGTCACTCGTGCTGGGTACATTACAGCAAAACTCCCGAGTGATGAGGAACTTACCCACCTGTAAGGATGCGTTTTCCACTCTGTATGATCCTCCTCACAAGCAGATGTAGAAACTGCCTTCCATGGGACACGCAGGGAGATTCACAGCCCGATGCTTTATTTACTCAATGCAAAGTCACTCCTTTCTGTCAGGTTGTGCAGCAGTAAATATAGCTCAGCCCTTTGCCATGCAGCTGGGACTCCGTCAAACATTTTTTATGGGGTGTGAAAGCTAAGAAGAAATACAACTCTCTTGGCCTTAGTAATGCTAGATCTACAGATAAGCCAAGCGCAGCCCCTCAGCACAGCCTTCCTGTTGTGGCAGCCTTGAGAGTTTTCGACTTTAGGACAGAAACACAGGGGAAAATCTGTTAAGTAAAAATTAGGCCAGTCTCATACAGTAGTTTTTAAGAGTTCCTTGCACTGTAATATGAACGAGTGCACCCTATGCTCACAGCACTTTTGTTAAAATCTCTGTCTTAAAGCTTCCTTGGCCAGGAGACTCTCTCCAGCCCTAACACTCTTTTTTTCTCCTCTCCAAGTGCTTTTTTGTCTCTCTGTTCTCTTCAGGGACCCGCTGTTTGTCATCAGGCTGCATCCTGTGTCCCTCTGTGCCTTTAGGGTGTCTTCTTTTTTCTCTGTTCCAATAGCTCCAAGGTCATTCACTGCTCTTAAGGGAACCTGGCTTTTTCTTCAATCCCCAGGCATCAGACATCTCTGGACCCTTCTGTCTATTCCTGTCTATCTTCCTTCATGGTTTTCCCTTTCAATTTGCAAACCCTTCACTCTATCAAGTTTTAAGCAACAATATTTCAAGGGAACGGACAGGAAATTCCCATGCCCATAATTAAATTTCACATGTAGAGCTGTGCATGCCTTAGTGTCCACACTGACAAATACTTCTCATAATGAGCCACAGCTAGTACAAATCAAGTGACACAAAAACTAAAATGATTGGAAAGAAAAGAATGTGACTCAAATACGTAAGTCCTTTCTTTTTAACACAGAGAGCTTTTCATTGTTAAAAACATGCTTGAATGCAGCATTCAAAACCTGAACAAACTGATTAACCAGGGACCAAGTCAGTAAAGGAGTAGCAGTGCTCTGTTATCAGATGAGAGGCCCCTGTTTTGGAATGACATCGGCTGATGATAAATGGCTGCATCATGGCCACGATGCCACAAGTCTCGGTGGAACAATACCAGCCACACTGCCCTTACTTGACAGCTTCACTAAAACCTCTGCAAACAAGAATTGCTCCAGAAGGCCATTTGCTCCTCTGCTGCCGCGCGGGCTGCCTGGGGGATACGCGGGGTCGCTGCGGATGTGTGCGGAGAGAAGGGCGCTCTCACGCGGGGCCTCGGTGTGCGGCTCCTGCCCAGCCGGGGCACTCACGGACGTCTGGCGTGGGGCCGGGTACAGAAACACTCTCCTGCCACAGGAAAAGACGTCTGCCAGGTGGCTCAATAAACAGCCAGTGCCATCATGCCAGCAAAGACAGCACATCTCCTACCACCTCCCCCTTAAGAAAAGGAAAGGTCATGAGGAACAGCTAAAGAGTTGGACGTGAAAGGGCAAAATACTACTGAAAGCAACAAAAGCTGTACCTTTTATGTTCTTCTGAGCAATTTTGTGTTCAAATTCTTTGTGAGTGCAGATTGGAGGAGACATGGTAAGTCCTTGAGGTCCACAGCTGTCTATGTACCATACCATGGCATTTTTCATGAATTCCAGCTTATGGAGCTGGCTAGAAACAACTTCTTATTTAATATAACAGTTGTGTCACAATTGGTTTTGTTTTCAAGTTTTAAGAACTTGTGTCTTTTCTCCTGTCTCTTGTTTTAAATAACATATAAAAAGAAATGAATGTGAGATGTGTCCCAGGCTTTCCACAGTCTTAGAAGAGGGTTGTTGTGGAACCACTCATCTGTTTCGCTGCCTTCACACTTGAGACCAATTTTCTTTCCAAAAGGCCCCAGCCTCTCTATTATCAAATCACAGCCTCAACTACACCATATTTCCCACTCTTTCAAGTTCTCCAAGAAGTACAGCTTGCCTTATACAAGGATTGTTTTTCCTTTTTTTTTTTTTTTAATGTCACCAGTGGTGAAGATGGTTGTTTACGCCATTCTCATTGGCAGGAGCCAATGTCTAGAAAAGTAGTCAGCACTACTAAATACAGACAAAGCAAAATAAGATGTTGTAACCAACTCTCATTTCATTGCTATGTTATTCGAGGGACCCCAACAAATTATTATGGCTATATTTTAATAAAACTTAGAGGGCTCATTCAGCTTTCAGGTTCCATGGTGTTATATTATATTCACATACAGAAAGTAAAACTGCTCTAAAGCTGTTCCAAATGAAAAGAGTTGGGAGAACTGGAGAGAATTTCTTGCAAAATATTTTCAGGCATACACTCATTTTAAATGTCCTTTTGTAGTCATTAGTATCAGAGAACAAAAAACATTAAGGCAACCAAGAATGTCATTGTCATAAGAAAAGCACAGGGCAAAAATCCAGTTTTGATAATCACACATGGGTGACAGCAACAACGCTGCTGCTCGCTTGAACTGCCTCTCCCCAGTCCACAGGCGGCCCAAGGAACTTCCTTCTTCCAGCTACACGGAGCAGGACGGATGTCCAAACTATTGCAGCGGCCCTTTGCACCCTCGGGTTTTGCACACAAATGGCAACAGCCAGCACTCTGTGCAGAAGTACATTCACATGGGCAGAGGTAGCATGTAAGGCAGTGCTGGCTCCAGAGCATCGGAAAGAGACTGGCAAAACCATTCATATTTGTTACAACCTAACAGGCTTTTAATAGGAGAAAAACAAAACAAAAAATATTGCGGAAAAAAAAAAGGATTTGTATAGATGGAATTTGTATTTCCCTTTTAAGCACAATATATTCCTTTTAGTACTAAATATTTTTTTCTTAAAGACATTATAACACTTCCTGACTGTTAGAGCAGGTGAAAAACAATCTCCATTATCTTCCACTGGGTGCTTGTAAATGTAATGCAGTTTATTATTACCTCAACTTTCCAATAAAATGGAATGAGTACGCTGATTTTCAGACAAAATTCCTTCTTGCCTAACAGCCGCAACACTTAAAAATTTAAATTTAGTTTTTTTTTCTTCAGAGTTGAAATGATTCCCAGAAGTAAAGACACATGCCCTTTTTCATAGAGACATATATATAAACATCTATTCTCTTCTCCAGTTTTACTAAAAAATATACTAGGAATTTCATATATCAATAGGCAGCTTTCTCCTAAAAGAGATTTATCTTCAGCAAAGATATTATTTCTCCCAAAACTCTTTTAGGCTTTGGAGATACAAAAGCACTGATAAATAAATCAAAACCAGTTTCAATCTCTACATTCTTTATGAAAGACAAACAGGAAGACAAATCTTTAAAGACAGACATCACAAACCTTATTAGGCCTTCTTGAGGCATCAAGAAGAAACAAACAAACAAACAAAGCCCTTTTGTTTTTGTTTTTCATGTTACTTTTAAAGTGCTTTAATTGAAAGGTAAATTTCAGAATCTGAAGAAAATTTACGGAAAACATGGGGGAAATATTTCAAAATATGAGGGAGTTGACCAGGGCGCAGCTGCACCCTCTCCTTGGCACAGCTCTCCAGTGGCGTCTTGCCCAGTCTAGCACATTCTCCAGGCACTTGAGTTAACCTGATACAGCATCTCCAGAAGCAAGATCCAAGCAAGTTTACTGAGACTGTTATTAAGAAAGAAATGCAGCAACCGCAACACCTTACCCACCTTTCTGTCGAGCCGGATTACGGCACAGGGCAGAGAGAGGTATCATGGAGACCAAAGGATCCCAGGGTCCTGGTGCTCAAGCAGAGGCCCCCGCTTCCCTCCAGGCACCTCTGCCATGTGCCCCAGAAGGAGCAGAAGGCAACCGCACCGTAGCAGGAATATAAGAGGAGCTGGAGCAAATTTAAGTAACAAGGACCAAAGCATGTAGGGTCTGGGTTGCAGTTTTCAAAGTGGTTCAACAAACACACTCCTCCTAGGCTAAACCTGCATGGTACCTTTAGCCACAGATGCACCAAGGGCGCCACATGCAGCACCCGGGGCCTGGGATCAGGCTCCTTCTCAGCCTTGTCAGCAAGCGAGGAGGTCAAGGCTCAGGAGAAGGGCTGCCCCACCGTGCACGCTTACCAGAGACACCCCAAAGCGACAAAGCCCAGCTTTCCTTAATATCTTGGTTCGGGTTCACTGGCTGAAAGAGTAAAAGAGAAGCTGATAAGACATTTGACATTACAGCCAGCAGCTTTGGGCAGACAAGCACCACGTAGGCGGGAGCCAGCCCGGGTTTCCAGAGCTGTGCAGCCCTGCTTCCCTCTGCTGCAACCATTCACACAAACAAGCAGTAGCGAGCAGGTTATCCTCCTGCACCCCATCCTCTGCCTCCCATAACCCCAAACTGCATGGAGAGTGCTTCAGTTACGACCAGCTACACCCCCGGGTCAGCTTGCCAGGGGCTCATCTACACTGAAGGCAAAAAGTAGCATGGAAAGAAGTGCTGAGCAAAACTGGCCCTGATAAAGAGCCAGATAGAGCCATGCACTAGGGCGCTCTGCCCTCAGACTCAGCACATGTCCACTTCCAAATGACTCCCCACATAGGTACCAGCCAGCTGGTATCCCTGGGGAGGTGGGATGTGATCACTGTGGGAATCAGTGTGGGAATCTGCCACGATAGCAGCGCAGCCTTCAGCCACCAGCATCCCTGTGGTGGACTTATTTAAACTGCCTCTCCTGTACTGATCTTGAATAACTTCCTATTTGAAACATCACTTGATTGCAATAGTAAATGATAAAACTTGTACTTATTGAAACAAAAAATACATGATTAAATGTAATTATTTCCAAAGCCTAGACATGTATTCGACATGTTTATCTCAATACGGGCATGTATGGATCCCAATCAGACGGGCAAGAGGGACATGAAGAACTGATTGACATTGCAGATGGCTGTACGAGCAGGACCAGCTCCTATTTTCAAATGATTCTTACTTTTTCAGCACTCTGAACTGCTATTGTTCATGTTTGATCTCAGCTCAGATGGGAAATCCTTTAAGAGCACTGAACACATGGTATGATTGTCTTTAAAATGATGAAGTATGGGAGGAAATGACAACTTTTAACATCTAAGAATTAAGAAAGGTCTTGGATGCCTCAAGTAAAACTTTAAAGTCTATAGTTAGGATAAATATCACTAACCTGTTCCACAGTTCCTCTATAACAAAAATGGGAGAGTGGTTTATTGATGTATGTCCAGGTGGGCACAGTCTAATTCTGTGTAGCTGCAGACATACACAACCTATACAGGAGCTTACTGCATGGCTCCCCAAGCCTGTATCTTGTCAGAAAAGGATGTGATAAAACCAAGAAAAGGACTGGTCTCATGGCGAGCAGAGACAAGCTAATGTTCCTGTAAAGCACAACGAAGAAGCCTAGTACTCTACCAACTTAGACCCATACATAACCCATACTGGTGCCAAATTTCTGTAAGCAAGCAGGTCAGGTGGGGGCAGTAGTATTTTTTATTTTACAATACTTGAGCTTAAAAAAGCGCTTACATTTACATATGCTTTTTTTATTTGCAATCTTGCTAGCAGAGCATATCTTACTACCTTTTCAAGAATAAAATAGAAGAAATCGGTCATAAAAACACCTGAGCCTCTATACTCACAGATGCAATTTGCCGATGACGGCCCTGCAGAGGAGGCAGCAGATGAGCTTAGGCTTTGTGGGTGTGATTCCGAATGCCATGAAACACTCGCAGCCTCTTCTGCATCCTCTCAGCCCAAAGAAATAACCCAATTGCTTAGACAGCTTTTCAGACTGAGTTTCCAGGGCAGGACAGGTTCTAAGTTTGTGAAAACCCACTGGAAACCCACTAAGTAAACAAACAAAACCATAATAACTTGCTGGCTGAAAAGATTTTACAGCTGAAGCTGGCACAGGAAGATTTTACATATAGCAAATGCTTTAGCAGTTTCTGATTCCTCCCCTGACTACAGCAGCTGTTTCCTCATGCTATTGCATCACCCTGCTGCTGGAATATTATTGGCAGCAGTACCGTGCACTGGAGTTTTAGTCCCTTTCGCTGGGTCAGTCCTGTATTTTTTTCCCACTCTGAAGGTTATTTATGCAAGTGTGACATGCAGTTACAGTGAAGTTGGCTGCAGTGAATGGAGTGCGGGGCAGTGGTAAGTCCCATTCCAAAATCATTTTGAATTCTAAAGGCTCCATTTAAGGGATAATGATGGGAGCAAAGGGCATTTCTTCAGGATTAATCACTGGCTGGGTGAGATGATAGCCCAAGGCAAAGCCACGGGCCATTAACCCCTGCAGGTCACCTTATCCCTACAGGAAATGCACGGGGTCAAGTTCGTTGTTGCTATTATAAACTCTTGTTGGAGAAAGGGGTTACACTCCTATGTTTATATATGTCTTCCATTCCCATGTTTGCAATGATAGTGGAGAGCTTTTGGCAGTGCCTCTATATTGTACCATGGAGAGATGTAATAACAAGTTCTATTGCTATACTTGATGCCAAAGACACAAGCGGATTTTTTAATGTTTGCAGGAAGCATTTAATGTTCTTGGTAAGAAACAAAAATGAAATGACAGAAGAATAGCACATAAAAAAGACCCAAGAAAATGACATTAGGCAAAGGCATCTATTCTTTAAGTAGTATAAACTGGAAGATCTCTAAAGCCAAAGGGACTTGCATCAAATACCATCATATATGGGGCATTACACAAAATAGGAGTTTGACACTATTGCTAAGCTGGATTTATGTGCTTGTGAGAAAAATATTTAAAAGTGGTGTACAAATTCACTACTACTTGAATATTTCACGATCCCATAAACTTTAGTTAACTCCAATAGTTTCCAGGACATCAGGCAAGTGTTGCAAGGGTATCTATGTAGTTATATGGAAAAGGACCATGGAAATTTTGCCCAATGGGAAGTTTTCCTAATGCTGACATGAATCTGAGCCACAGAGTCCAGCATTGCATCCAGAATGAGGCTGTTCAGAATCTTCGGGTTATTCAAATCTGAAGACTCAGCACAACACCAAGAAAAGGAGAACAGTTCAGTCACTAAGAGTTGGATTTGTATGCTTCAGGCCTGCCAGAGGCTCTTTGGAAATGTAAAATAACCTCATCTTTCATAGGAGAAAAAACAGATCTGAGCCCTCTGCAAGGTAAGTGCATGGGGACACGAGCATTTGTTAAATCCCATCCCTTGCCATGGCTTTCTCGCTTCCTTGGTGCCTGCAGTGGGGATCTTTATCCACTGGGGATGAACTCTCCTGGGCTGAAGCTCTCTCTCTCTCTAGCCAAGTCTTCCAAGAGCTGGAGGAGGGATCACTCTTTTTATGATGCCATTACAGTTAGCAGCAATAATCCTTTCTCTAAGAGAGTTTCATGATTTAGGACTTCCACAGGGAGAGTAGGTTTAGGCTACTGCTCCACAGACTGAAGAAAATTCAGTCTTACCCCCCAACTGCAGAGCAGTTTTTTTCCGGGGGCATTTTGCCTCTTTAAGACAAAGTTCAGGAAAGACCTGAAGATCTATTGAGTTTGAGAAAATGGGCAAGAGCACATCTCTATGCCCAGTGGTTGAGGTAACACCTGAAATGAGGAATTTTAGATTCCAGTCATTGCTCCTGAAACAATTGCTTTGTTTTACCCAGTTTTTGCTACAGGTAAAATGCCTGAGTAGCCATGTGGCAGGATGCCCTATTCTCCATAAAGTAACCTTCCCTGCAGTGAATAAGGGGGACGTTTTCCCCCTCAACAGGCCTTTGTCTCACAGACTGTCCTCATACCCTGCCTTGGAGACAGGAGCTCAGAAGGGCAGCAGTGCTTATTGCAGCCTGCACATCCCACAGAAGCAAAGGAAGCTCCTTCCTGCCCACAGCCAGCTGCTTCACTCTGGAGAAAAGGGAATTTTCAGACGCCCTTCTCTAGTGCTCCTATTTTCCTAGGGTAGGCGGCTCCCTGATCATCACATACGTTTGTTTATATCCCATTTTGAGGCGCCTACTGCTCCTCACATGCTGTGTGCAGAGTCTAGACATCTAATACACAGTTCTTATTTCCCTAAGGAGTTCTAAAGTAGCACAGGAAAACATACTTACATCATTTCCTCATTTCAGACCACTATACTTTGCAGTCTTAATGTCCTTTTAATGAAGTCTTTGGGTGTAATACAAACATGCAAACATTTTAAACATATGGTAATAAACTGCAAAGTAAATATAATTACAGTAGCTCTCACCAAATAGAAAGCTTTTTGTTTTACTGTTAATTGACTAAAAGGATTTTCAAACGCTCAACAGAAAACTTTGGTATCAATATTTAATAGAGAACAGTAATAAGATACTAATCATCTTATGGTATTAAGCAGCTAGGCTTTAGATCATGTGATATGATGACTGAGCACACAACTGCTGATGCCGACTGCTCTATAATGAAATCCTAAACAAAATTAAAATAATGTTAAGAGTCCGAGTTAAACCGAAAAGAAAACCTGTACCCTCATGCACTTTCTGTACACGTTACTGCGAGGAAAGGCCCACTGTGTGAGAGAAAGAGAATTGTTCCTCCTAGCGCTGACCCCTGGATGACGGAAACCAGAGCACCAGGAGGAAACCGCCCGGCTTGGTCGGGAGCGAGCTCGGCAGGATGGCCAGGGGCAGGACGGGGCTCTGCGCTCCGGCGCGTGCCGACACAGACGGCGGGCACGGAGAGCCTCCCACCCCTCGTGGCCTCTCCCTTGCGGCATGATCCCCTGCAGTTCAGCCCGCAGGAATGAGGCAGCTCAGGGCCTCACCGCTGTTCCTTGGCAAGGTACTGCTGCCGCAGCGGGGTTCAGAGCTGCCCACGAGCAGCGCCGCAATGACAGGGCGCTGCAACACGGGCAGCAAGGCTCTGCCTCGGCCCTTACTCACTCTGACACGTTTAATCTAGGGCATATTTTTTTCAGGAATAAGATCAGAAACTAGGCAATTCTCGGCCTCTGCCCTGCTGCGTTAGTATTACTCTGATTTAACCCAGTTGGACTGAACATGTTACTCCAGATTACAGGGATGGTGGAACAAGACCAACTTTTGTTGGCTGCCTCTATTTTATATTTATTTAGCATAAAAGTCCAGACCACACTGAGAAAGCCAGTTCATAAGATATTCATCATTTCTTCAGTTATATAGACTGACTATTGTAACTTGTGAAGAATGTAATAATTTCTTATGCTTTCAAATACACATACAAAAACTTTGTGAGGGCGTATTATCACATATTTAGTTACAGCTTTGCATATCTGAACCAGACCGAGGTTTCTTCTTGCTCTTCTGAGACTTTTTAAAGCTTCAGCAAAGCTTTTGGGTCACATTGTCTACACACATTTGTTGGTCAGTGAAACTCAGGCCAGTTTAAACCAGCCAAGAATCTGGAAATGAGAAATGGTTTCCTTTTCTACAATGAACAATAGTTCAGATGCAGAAGCTGCAGATAAGCATATACACAAAGTTTTAGACTTAGAAAAAAATCCATTAAACAGGGGAATATGTTTTTGTGTTGCTTGTTATATTGCTTGTTATGTTGCCCGATGACTTCAAAGTAAAATAGCCCCAAATATATTTGTTTGATAAATATTTTCTACCTTCCGTTTATGGTATCTTATTTTCAAACAGGTATTGTGCTTGTTTCACTCAGATAAGCAGTCTGATAGATTTGACTCAAGAGAATACTATAGCACATGGGAAAGCAATTCTGTTGCTTTTAAATTCTGCTTTCAGATAATCAGTCATTCCGTCTGTAAATTTTTTAGGGAAAAAAAAAAAAGCCTAAGCAATAGAGAATCACATCTGTTACACTCTACTTATGTTTTTATTTTTATGCCTAAAACCTGACTTTGAACACTTCTACCTTAAAACAGTAATGTGAGCCAAGTAAATACTTTACCTAGAGCTACTACATAAAAATAGTGACAACAATATGAGAAAATGTCATTGCATTCATTTAAAATAGCTATTTGTAATAACATGTTCTATCATCTTTTGCTTGGGGCAATATATTTCCATGCTTTATGAAAATATTAATTCTCATTAAATTATAATGTTCCTGTCTAAAAAAATAAAAATAAAAAAAAGCAGAACTAATTAACTACTTATTTTGCCTACATTAAAATTATTGCTCACTTCTGATGGAGTCCTGTAAATGTTTCTACTTTGCAAGACCAATGGACTGAAACTTCACAGGAGCACTATGCACACACACCCGGGGGTTGGTTTGGCAATGACAGGAACAAGAGCAGAAACAAGAGATTCGTTTTTTCACGTACTTACTTGGGCAAACCTCCCATAAGATGAGTTATTGGGAAACATCAGCTTTTATACTCAAGACAAAGTCAAACCTAGCAAAGAAATTTCCCCCATAAGAAGGCTATTTCTTATTAGTAAAAGTACCGGAACCTAACAACTTCCATGAAGCATCTGATACTTGCTGTTGTCACACATGCTGCTGAATTACATGGGCTACTCCTTTTCTGCATGACAACCAAAATTTGTCTTTGAGACTTAAGTCATGAGCCTTGAAACAAATATTTTCCTCCTCTTACACAAAATATGAAGCATGAGCTTGTGGATGGGATCAGCACAACGTGTGTCAGACATTTTATATCTGACTTGGCCCTCCTTCCCTTCCATGCCAAGGGGAGCCCACATGCAGTCCGCAGGCCAGTGAAGAAGGTCTGTGCCATGGCCTGCAGAAACCTGTGCGACTCCGACCTTCTACAGCTTGAGAGGTACCAGAAGCCCATACCAGGTTTGGACCAGTGTTTGGGCAGCCTAGATGGGATTTGGGAGACTAGGATTCAAGATCCTACTTTGACAAAGTTTTCTTAAATGACTTGAGATTGAATCACTAACTCTTAGTCTGCTCCTATTTAAACACTTAGGTCCCAGTTATATCATTGTGATTTAAATACCTATAGAGAAGTTAGTAATTTAAATCTTGGAGGATTTGTATCGTAGTGACTTTCTACCTCTGTTCTCGTCTAGCATAAAGATTTTAAAAAATATCTCCATGATAGGCCCCTACACTCATCTGGGCAAATAACTGCAACAGATTATTACTGCTCTGACATTTATTAATTATTATTACTGCTCTGACCAAGAGCTGCTCAAGACAAGTACCAAATGTTTTAATCAATCCACATAATAATTAGAGGATATTAATTAAATAAATTGTAAAAATGTGTAAATCTTGTGAGCTCAGATCATAGTTACTACATTATTTACATTGAGTAAATTATTTCTCAGATTACTTTTTCAGCTTCCTTATTAAAGCATTTTTCAAAGCCTGTTTTTTGCAGGGCTTTACTTTTTTCATATGTAAAGGCATTTTGAGAAGAATAAAATACCTCATAACAGAAATTAAATAAGATTCCCCAGAAATTAAATAAGATTTTTTTAAACAGTCATTTCTTTTTAATCCCAGCTGAGAAACAGCTCAGTTTGCACAGTGTTCTGTCACAAACACATTTTTTATGTTGTCCATTTGCATGTTGTAAACAATTCATCAGAAATTAGAATGTGCAGCCTAAATTCACAAATATACACAGTATTTCTACTAATTATATGCAAATCTCAGTAATTTAGGCCTTTAAGATTGGTTAAGAGTGTGGATATTTATCTACAATAAACCAGTATAAACTGTAATACCAACAGCTCTGGAAATACCAACAGTTTTTCTTCTGCTCCATCATCACTGTCAGTGACACCTAATAATTGGAGACTGATTCTTAAAATCACCCAAGCCCTCCAATACCCTGGAAAAAAAAAATCCATTCTCTTCTATGTTCTGTTATCTGTTTTCTTCTATGTTAAAAATGTACAACATTTTGCAAAATGTGCTGCAGTGGCAACATTTGATAACATGTCTTTTCCTCAATACCTCACCCTTGTCCACTGACCTTCTTTCAGTCTCCAAGCACATATATAGCAATACCACGTTCCTCAATACCTCACCCTTGTCCACTGTCCTTCTTTCAGTCTCCAAGCATATTGCACATATATAGCAATACCACATTATTGGCAGCTCTAGAAAGGTAACTAATTCATTTGTATAAGACGAGCCCATAGGTTAATGTTTGAATGCATTTTATTAAGCAATGTGCAGGGGGAACAGCGCACAGGGAGGTGAGTAATTCTGTTTGGGCGCTGTGGTGACTACAAAAGGGTGCGTCTCTACCTGAGGAAACACCATGTGGTTCGGATTTTCTCAGCAGCAGAAGTGGCAGATTGGAGTTAAAACACTCAGAGCAAACTGGACTCTCCTGTGCAGGCGACCACCAGCCAGAGCCCCGGGCTCAGGGGTTTTTGGGAAGAGGTGCCTTTCTGGAGGTGCCTGGTGCTCACGGCGCGCACAAGCATCGTGTTCCCGGCGCTTGGATCTTCCCTGGAGAGCCACGCCACTGGCCAGAGCTTCCAAAACAGCAGCTTCCCCAAGCATAATGTTAGAAGTTTTTGGAACCATTTGCAACCAATTTTAAAGTTAATTAAAACCAGATTTGCTCTATTCAGTCATTTGTTCTATAACTTTTTAACCTTTTTTGTTTTAAAGTTTGGATTTTTTCTGGATAAGTCATGCATAAGCTTTAATTGTAAATAGGTTAACTGAGCTCTGATCTTCCTCCAGCATCTGCTATAAAGACAAACAATTTTCAAAAAGCCAGGCCTAATGTGGATCACAGTATATCAAGGTGAAACCCGTCACTTGGCATTGCCAACAGAGAACCGCATGCCAAATCATACAGCTAGTAAATACTACGGCATCAATTCCTCAAAAATTTCCATAGCAATAGTTTTAGGAAGAGATCCAAATACCCCATCAGTAAATCTTGCCGAGTAGGTGATGCATTTACAATCGCCATATATTTCAGTTGCCTTTCTTTCCCATATGGTTACACTCTACAAATCT
>NW_010580928.1:610146-624530 GCF_000705375.1 Tinamus guttatus | reverse complement strand
CGGCAGCACCAAAAGGTGGCCCCGTCCCTGGGTGGGCTCGAACCACCAACCTTTCGGTTAACAGCCGAACGCGCTAACCGATTGCGCCACAGAGACCGCCGCGAGCACCGCGCGCTGCAGCGCGGCCCGTGTCCTGCGCCGCGCAGCCCACACGCGCCCGCCGCGCGCACGCACGTAGGAACGGCCGGGGACAGCGTCTGCCTCTCACCGAGGGCTACGGGAGGGGACAGAAAACCGCGCAAGCGACAGATCCTCCTCCTGCCCCCCAGGCTCAAACACGGGTTCCCAAATATTCATTGCTCGTGGCAACTCATTTTTTCCTGTGAAATAAATTCACAAATCAAAGAGTTAAAATAGCTTTGCCATGAGTGTTGCTAATTCACTCATTATATATACAAGCCAAAATGTAATTCCCAATTGCTCTATTAATGCATTTCAAAGTATTTTAATTGACTGCAGGAAACTACTAGATTATTAAAATAGGCGATATGTTACTGAATGTATGTGATAAGTTATGTTTGCCTTTCTAAGCCTCTGACAATGCAATGCAGAAAAGCTAATGCTCCCATTACTTCAACATTTACTTCAAACACTGTTTTGTAACAAACAAGAGTTTGTTATAAAAGAGCAAAAAAGAGCAAACATTTTCCCCTTTTCTGTCACAGACTATATTGTCTGAATCCTTGTGGAAATCTTACATCGGCTGCTGATTTTTTTTTCCTTACGACCCCATGCCGCTCTACGTCACGGCATTTCTCTAAAAGCCGCAACCCTAGAGCCAAGCAGGCTCATTACGCAGGATGGGAGCTGACTCCTTGCCTGCACACACCAAGTTCCTGACAGGCCAGAACCAAGAGGTCTCATCTCCCTCCTGAAACCAAAGGGTCTTCACCAACACGAGCAAGAGCTGCTTATTCCAGCTCTCATATTTTGTATGTTACTTCGGTCAGGCTACCACAGAGCAACTTCAGCGTGACCACATACCGCCCACGACTCTGCCTCTCCAACCTCCTCTATGTTCTTTAAGATTGAAGAAGACTGTATATATAGATGTCAGTATTATCACATTACTGCTCAAATCTTTATTGCGGATCCTTGGTACCTTTCTGAAAAGCAGCTTTTAAAAGGTGTAAGAGAAAGATAAGACATTCAAATCCTCAACAGTAATGAAAACAATGTTTTCAAATGACCTTTTCTATCACACTTGTGTGGCATATGTTTTCCTGCCTGGGCTGCTGTTGTTCTCAGAGCCAGGAGAATCACCCATGGGAATCCCTTTTTTTTTTTTTTTTTTCTTTTTCATGCAGAAGAACAGACAAGCAGTTCTGGGCAGCGCTCAAGTCTTACTTTACCCAAGTAACATGGGTATTCAAGAGAAATACCAAGGAACTGTGTCGAACAGCAGTCTGATCTGCAGACCTGGATAGTATTAAGGATTTTAACACACGAGTAGTGCCATTAATATTAACACACGTAAATTGTTTCCAAAATCTGTAGGCTCCATCTACAGGGGGATGTGGACAGGATGACACTGAGCGCGACACGGGCGCTGCTGTGAGACGCTGCTGCGCGCGGCGCCCCGGCCGGCGCGGCACGCGAGGGCACAGCCTGGCACGAGATCTCCTGCCAGCATCCCTCCTCGGCGCATCCCGCGGCCTTCCCTTCGGAGCCTTGCCAAGCGTGACAAGCGGCACGTGCTCAACGGAGGGCATCATCTCCCCAGCCCGAAACGCCGGAGAGCTGAAGACGAAAAGAACCGAGCAGGTACCACCCGGGATGGCCACCAAGGCCCCAAGCGCGGAGCTCTCACCCCGCAGAGCAGCTGCTCCTGCCGCCGCTCCGCACACGGACAGGACGCGGCTCTGCCCGACGGAGAAACCGGCAACGGCAGCCAGAGGCCACAACGGGGAGACGCTTCTCGCAGACCTGCGTGCCCGTCAGTTCCTTGCTCTTCCTTTCTAGGCAGCTTTCTCTCTTGATATGCTGTTTCTTGGGGATAACATCTGGTTGCTTAATTATTTCGGTAGTTAGCATATGGGATCAAAATACCAAATTAGGGAGGGGGGCTGGTTTTTTAATGGATTATTTATTTATATATTTATCTATAAAAACATTTATATTATACAGAAATATAGCATATGTTTAAATCATTATACAGTGTACATAATATTTAAATGTATTTCATATTCTAAATATTATTTCTATATTGTATAATCCTATTTTACAATGACTGTAAAAAGTTCATTGCTGTAAGACATCCAGGTCCTTCTTCATGCAGAGGCCTTGGTTCCTGCATGTCAGAGACAGCTAATACAGGGTAAAGGGAGAAGCTGGGCATTGGTTAGGAGTGTTATAAACACACCGCGCACTCATCCTCTGCTCAGAAGATAAAGTCCAGACATTCATCCAGAACAGTTCCACAAATCATTTCAACAAGCTATTTCAGAGGAGAAAAAAAACAAAACAAAACAAACAAACAAACAAACAAAAAAGCACTTAAGTCACTCATTAACTACTACATTTCTATAGCAGCTCTCAGGAAAGGATAGTTTACCCCTACAAACATATGCACCTACGTTTACTTTTGGTAAACACTCAGCTTTCACTATACAGCTCAGCCTGAACTACAGAAAATGCCTACTCACTATAAATTTCAAACTCAGTCTCTTCCCACATATATCTTTAATTGCTTCTTTTGGAACTGAAGGTTGCAAAGGCACAGCTTAATACCAAATGATTTCTTGTATCTTCCTCTGAAATAAATGATTTTAGACCTTACTGGAGCCAGGATATTAAATAAATGGACAACTAACAATCCAACACTGATATTCAAATTATTAAAAGCAGAGTCACCACTAAGATTTCTATGATAAAAAAAAAAAAAAAACAGAGCTGCAAGCACCAAAGTATGGAACATATTCCAGAAGGACTTAAAAGGTTAGAAGAACCGGGTATCAACATTTTTCTTGATCAGTTTTATTATTTTCATTCTCCCAATAAAATGCATTTAGAGTTTTTATTATTCCTTATATACATATATATATGTTTAAATACAGGGGTGCTTGCCATACTTATGACCTTATTAACTTATATTCCTTACACTTACATAGACATACAGAAAATATAGAATATATCTTAATATTCATAGGTCTATTAGCAACATCAGAGAAGTGCTATGACTGAAAGACTGTCTCTGCAGACAAGATCGGCTTACCTTAAAAGTAAAAAACAAGACTGAACAATGGTATTTTATGGACCTCTCCATTTCGGTTAGCTCTGACTTTCAACACGTCCCACCAAAAAAGAGGCTACATAATTAGATAAGAAAATCCAGAAATCTTGGGGTGTTTCTAAAGGCAGACTGTTGGGTAGCCTAAAAAGTCAATCATTCTCCCAACCTGCATGACCACATTCACCATAAAGAGAAATGGCATGGACTGCGGAGGGCTGGGTTGTGAATGTGGAGTTCAAGAGATACAAAAAGGGGTTTCAGCTTGAGTTGTGTCAAAATTACAGACCAGCCACCACTGTTATCACTGATTTGGAATCCGGTCTGCAGCCCTGGCAGAGGATCCAAGGACCAGCTGGAGAGGACTGTGCTCAGAGGGAGCTGCACATCTCACCCGACGCAGCGGGAAGCGCGTTGCAATCCCCTGCCATTTGGGCGCTCTGAGCGACTGCTGGGAAGAGCACAGTCATTACGGCAGGCACTTCACCAGCTTCCACCAAATACATCCTTAATTTTAAGACAGCATTTGGGAAAAAAAGTGAAAAGAAAATTGTACCAATACAAGAAGTGAGCATTGTATCTATAGGAATTGTTCTCACACAGCACATATTCTTTCTCAAGCAATTTCTTTTATCTTGGTAAGAAAGAAAGAAATTTCCTGTTCCTTGCAGATCTTTTGAGAACTGCACTTACCAAGAAAGCCTAAGTGTTCTTAAAATAATGGTGAGTATCATGGAAATAAAGAAAACTAATGCAGCTGAACTTTGACAGAGTCTCTGTGGAACAAGGAATTGTACATCTTTCTGAAACACTATAGAAAACATCTACTTCAGTTCCAAAGATTATTTTGCAAGTGATGACACACAAGAGACAGTATCTGTCCTGAAGCCGTAATTCAGCCAACAGCAGTGTTCTGAGCGGGAAAGCACAACCCAGACGAGCTCTGAACCCACTACAGACATTTCCAGACATGAGCCTGGCAAGTTCTGCCAGACAGCGATCTCAAGAAACCTGTGCTGACAGGCTTAATAGCAAAGACCATCTCTGGAAGCCTTTTTGGAATCAAACGGTTTCGAGGAGGAGACCAGCACTGACTTCAGTCATTAGTGCTCTTTTGGGGCTGCATTTACTGCCTCAGAAGGTTCCTGCAGTGCGTCCCAGAACAGATCGCTACAGAAGATGACCCACACAGTGACGAAGAACCACAGGGGACCGAAGAGACCCAACGAGTTTCTTCCGGTTATGTTTATCAGCAATCATGAAGTTAGCAAAGTTCTCTAATTCTAGACAAAAATGGAAGACTTGGGAGGTTATGATCTCCCATCATATTGAAAACAAACATGAATTACCAAAGTTTGGCTACTGCATGATTCTAACTCTCTCAAATACCTCCAGTGCTAGAAGCTTCTTCCAGAACTGCTCTCTGGTTGTCCCTTTTGATGCCAGCAACATCATGTAGAACCCCAGGCCACCACAAATTTGGGTCACCACACCAGTTAAAAAGGGGAAAGGGGCACCTCCACTGTTCTATGAAAATTTATGATTGCTTAACATAGATGGGAATTTACCTGATAGCTGGAATATTTAAAGAGAGAATAATAATAATAATAAAACTTTAAGCTTGCAAAATAAATATACCTTTCTTAATGTTAAATCTGGATAAGTATGAGATAGAGATAATAATATAGTACGAACAGCAAAAGACAAAAAGAACGGAGAGACAGACTAAAAAGAAAACAAAAAGAACAAAGAGGAGTGGGAGAGAAAACATTTGTCTGGTTAAGAAATCAGATGAATTAAAGTCAAAACTAGCTTGTTTTTCAGATGGTTCATATTTCTGACTGACAGCAAAAGAAGGTGCGACTGCAGAGGGAAGTGACCTCTCCCCAGCTGCTCCTGTCCTAATGGAAGCTATAATCTGCACGAGGCAAGGGAACACAGGAGGCTCTTGGTGAGTTACTCACAGCTCCCTGTCCCCTCCTCCTCCTCCTCTTGGCCCCAGCTTCTCAGATCTTTCTATTAAACTTTTAATAGCGGGGACCCCCTCACTCAGGGCAGCGCTGCAGTCATTCATTAGTGTCCACCTAGGGAACAAATAACTCTTTAGCTGCACTGTAGGTGTCCAGCTTGCTTTGTGCCTGGAGGGGGATTTGTAATCGAAACAGGGAAGTGCAGGAGCAAAGAGAAAAAAATGGGCAATAATAACCCGTGAACTCGCCTTTCATTCAGGTAACACACAAGACACATGTTAATGATTTCAGCTTAAGTACCAGGCGGAGAACTAACTGCCCAGAACTGGGCAGAAATCACCTGCAATGCCAGCGCAGCCACACGGGGACTCCGTGGGGAAGGGGCAGCGAGAGGTAACTTGCCCACTGCACAGGGAGTTGTGTATTGCATTTGCACTCACTTGCAAAGTCCCTTTTCAGGTCTCATGCAAAAGGTTCAACAAGTGTGGTTTTTTTTTCTCAAGTCTTCTGCTCCATCCTTTCTGCACAAGTATATTTCTGTAACTGAATTAGGATGAACTATGTATATGGAGAGGATCTATTAAGGGCTACAATATGTAAGACTTTTTTCGGACCTGAAGATTTAAATTGCCAGGAATGTAAAAATAAGTTTTAATCACAAACAAATTAAAATGGAAGCAAAAGGGAAATTAATTTTATTTTCTTGTTCTCCCTAAAGGTATGTGGATACAAAACCAATCACACAATCCTCATCCAAACGCTCTCCTTTTGCCTCTTTTAGCTTTTTTGTAACTGCTGCCCCCAAAAAGGAGAGAAAACCACCTGCCCATCTCGCCTGCACCATCGGATGAACATGTCAGCTTGCAGCAGGCAATAGGCAGAGGACAGCAAGAGAAATGCAAGAGAAGACAGACCTCTTTAACAGAGAAAAGAGGACTGTAAATACTTTCGAGGACAATGTTTCCCTTTTCATGCTTAAAAATTTGCAATCAATACGGCTTCCGTATTTTGCTGGCTAATCAATAATGCAGTGACAGTGAAAGAGATGTGAGGGTCTTTTTAGCAGCTACAAACTGGCAATGATGCTTTGATGGCTCTTACCAAGGATTTATCATTTCTTGGATAATCTCCTGCAGAACACCGTGGGGCCTGAGAATTTAATACATAAAATGGCTGTAGGAAGGAAACTGGACAGATGATTACATTTTATCTTAATCTCCTTATAGCATCATATATTAAGGAAATCAAAGGTAAAACAAAAGCATGATGCCATGTCTAAAAGTATGAATACAGTGTATGAAAACTGTTGTTGGGACAGTTAACAAAGCTAAGCAGGCCTACAAGAGGCAAGACTGGGCAAGGGTGTTGCAACGAGCCCCGATCCTGTTTGGCTGACCTGAAGTGAGGGACTGCACAGCGGTTTTATTATTTTTTAACTATTATTATCAAACTGTATTACAACCTATTTCAGGGAAACACACATGCAAAGCTAAATCTCTCTCCCTTCGCACGCACATGCAACCTACTTCAAGAAGGCCATCTCAGTGAACAAAATGAGAACAAGTTGCTCCTAAGTAAAGAATCACATGGAGTGCTTAGTGACGGGGACAGAAGAGGACAATTTTCTGAATTTTAGTATATTTTAGTCCAAATCCAGACCATGGCATCTGGCTCAAGCCACCAGAACATTCACTAAGACTGGCCATCCCTGGGGGCAGGGATGCTGCCATTCACCACCACTGCCCAGGGCAGCGCAGCCCGCACGGCCAATCCTCCCATGAAAAGGAAACACAGGCTGCGCACGACAGCATCTGCTGACACTACCAAAGCCCTCCGCCTCCTCCTCCTCCTCCTCCACAGAGGCTGGGATGGAGGGCCCCAGTAATTAGCTCAACAGCAATCACCAGTTCACCTGCCCAGGCACTCTTCTGGGCCTGCAAGGATCGAGATTACTCCTTACTCCTTCTCCCTTTTCTTTCATTACATAAAACCGGTCTAAGTTTCCTGAGATTTGTACTGTAATTATTTACTACCTCCAATTAATCATTATACATATACGCAATTCCATCTTAATAAGAAAGTATATTAATAACCACGTACAACAACAATACCCCAATGGCTACAGAAGAGACCCCTGAGCATCCCGCAGTGCATGTTACATCTGTATCTTTATATGTATTTTTCAAAAGAAAACATCCAGCATTTTTAGTTTTTCATAGTCTTGCTGTGTGTGCCATCTTTAATGTTTTTTCTCCACTTTACATGTTAACGCATACTACATCTGCTTGATTTCCACAAGAAACTACCTATCTGTAAATACAAAATACAAAAAACATATGATCATATATGGCTTATATTTAAGTGCCCTCTATAGTCTTGTCATTGCAACATTAACTAGCTTTTAGAATACAATGGTAAGAGCATTTTAACAATTACTTTCGTTATGCATTCATGAGTTTGGTATTTCCAGATTCTCGGATATTTAACCTTTTCTTCCTTGCTGTGTGACATCCCCCTCTCTCCCTCAAAAAAGAAGTAAACATGAATCTATTTATGCATCTGGAAATTTTCATGTTAAATTAATCAACATAATTGTACAGTTAATCAATTCTCAATGCAATATTCAAGCAACCTTAAAATAGCTAATTTTCTGAATTCGTTTCACTTGTTTTTAACATACAATTTGTGAAGCTGGTTCAAAATATTGTGCCGAAAATATCTAGCCAAAACATGACAAAATTATGGTAAGACAAACAACAAAATTATGGTCTTTTACAAATCCTAAAACCCAGTTCAATTACATATGTACAGATTTGTAACAAAAACAGTCACGAGACCACAGAAGCCTTTAAGATCAGCATTTCTGCCACCTTTAACAGGCTTTTGCAGCTTGATGAGTAGAGATCATAGACATCTCATACAGCCAAAAGGCATTAAAGCCCAGCCCCCATATATTTCTCTTAAATTACATAAATTGGAAAATTGTTCATTTCCTCTTCCTCCAGTTCTGTTTTCATGTGTGATGAATTTAGGGATGTTTTGATGAAAACTGGCAAGAGATTATGCTACATACAGATATGCCTGCTGAAAACAATTCAATGAATTAAAAATTACCACGGACTTCAAATGACCTTTTGTATTAACAATGTATCGCCATATTTTTGGCATGTCTTAATGTTTATTAGAATTTGGATCAATGAAAACAACTGAAGAGTAAAATGTATAGCATTTGTTTTATATTATTAACAATTATATTATTAACAACTAACTGTTTTATTTACAGTTCTTATTACCCCAGCTCTGTAAATCTTACTCAGATGAACAGTCCTCCCTTGGGAAAGTTCTCCAAGGGAAGGCTGCAGCGCTGACTCTTTCATTCATATATAGATAACTTGATAAACAGGTAGACAAATTATACGGATTAGCTTAGGCAGCGATGCCTTGTTACTGGAGTCACCGTGCCTGTGATCCAAAGAGCACAAAACCAGATGAGTATTTCAAGGTTCAACCCAAAGCCCTGACAAGATCCGGGAGATCTGCAGTACTTTTGATGTAAGCATTACAATGTATGTACTAATTCCTCCCCGAAGACACAAAGTTCCCCAGCATCATTACATGCATGTGAAGCATAATACTCCAAAATGTAATTCGAGTAAATACAAAGATCATAGAATGGAATGTGTAAAATTGTGGTTTAGCTCTACGATGAGAAGACGACTTACAGAGAAATCATTTCCATCCTAAGCCCACTTTTAAACTAAAATTTACAAAGTAATATTCAGGCTATAAATTTAGCTTTTTTTTCCCCTTGAATTTTAAAAATAAACAACAAAAAACATTTTGTTCATTCTTGTATGAATTAAATGGAGAATTAGAACTGTCAATACTACTTTCATTGCTAGCACTGAACTTTTTGAAAAAAAAATCTGCTATAACACATATAAAAATATCTTTCATAAGGATTTTTAAATAGCATATAAGTATGAAGTGTAATATAAATAACATGTTTGATACTATATACAATTCAAAATGGATACAGCTATTGACAATCTTTTTTTCTCATGGGCACACTTGCTTTTTATACATTATGATTTGCATACAAGGCTTTTGCACATCGCTTTGCTGAATTTTTAAGGATCCAGTCCTACAAATATAAACAAAATCCCAAAGATGTACAGTCCAAGGTAGCTCCAAAGCTTCCCATCTCGGTAAAGCTCTTTACATTTTTGTACAATTAACCTCAAAAAAGACACATTTGTAAACAGTGAGATTTGTTCACCTACTTCACAGCATGGTGTTTTGTATCAGACAAAGCAACAAAGAAAAGATGACTTATTCTTCTGCATAAACAGAAAATGCCAACTATCATACCATTTAATAGGTTTATTTTATTAGTAGTATATATTTAAGGTCTTCAGTACAAATTTCTTTTGAATGATGAGAGGTTGGTAAGTTCTTACAAGATAATAACCTGCACTGCAGCAGTTCTCCTACGGTCTGTAATTACCCAACTGTCCACTATTTGAATGACAGCAGCAAACTACCACTCATGGTTAGCTTATTTTTATTTGTAACTTGTACCTTAGGTAAAATTCCATTAATTACAAGGAAAACAAATTGCTTATTCAACACTTCCCATACAGGTTTATTTTTTTTTTTTAATGTATTAGCCTAGCTGAGATATACGTGACATTTCAAATGGGAGGTTAAACTGAAATAAATAAATGTAATTATGTCAAAGCAAACAGGATTCAATCACATTTATTTCTGTATAGCATTGCGTTTTCCTCTGGCATGTATCATGCGTAATACTGAACCACGGGAATGCCAGAAGGCTACAGATTTTAAAACTTCTGTCCGACCTGAAACTCGAGGATATGGCACTGTACTCTTAATTTTATATGGTTCGCCTAAGGTAGCATCTCATGTAATTGTTCTTAAAATAATGACCCGTGGCACTGCTTAAACTGGAGGGGCGGTAAAAGGTTTGAAAGTCATAGAGTTTCAGCTTACTAATAAAAAGTGCAGAGCAGCTCCAGGTACCTCGGGGAAGCGCTCCTGGCCTGAGGCGGCCCCGGGGGCCCTGCCGTCCTCGACGCCGCAGTGGCCATGCGGCCTGGCCGCACCTCGCGCCGCTGCTGCGCGTTGGCGGGGCTGGAGCCGCCATGGAGAGGAAATGGCGGCAACGGCTGGGGCTGCGCGGCCAGGAGGGCAAGGAACTCCCTTGTGCCGAGGGCGCCTAAATCAGACACCCTTATACGTACATGCATAATACACCCGCACGTGTGCGCACGACTGGTGTCAATGCCATTTCTTTCTGTCTTCCTTAACAAGAAACAGCAGTTCATGCGTATGCAAAACCAGGCTGTTCCAGAGCACCACAAAGCAAAGTTACCCCAACCCAAGGTTGGAGCAACTTGAAAAAGAACTGTTAAAGGATAGGACATACCAAAATTAATAGCTGTAATCTCGCAACCTTTTATGGTGGAGTTACATTTCAAAAATGATTTTTTTAAAAATTTGTGTACTTATATTCTGCACTGCTTTATTTTTACTAGTGCACAGCAACTCTTAAATGTTAGGAGTAATTAAAAAGGGACAAATTTTTCTCTAAGCCATCCGGAACAGGGACATAGCTCACACAACCTTTAGGGAAGCACTGACCTTTTTTCCCACTTGGGAATAAAAGTGTGGGCCTCAGCATCTGCTTTGAGATCCCTCCGTTAACCGGAGGGATGCTGGCAGTAGTCCCCTGCACGACGGGCTCTCCTCTGCATTTGCAGCAGCATTTTGTATACAGGCTAGTCACACACATCCTCTGGCCCATATAATCCATTAACACAAAGAGAGATCAACTCCTGGGTGAAGGCTGTCCCGTTTTTTTAAGAATCACTTTGTTGCCAGCACTGTAAGTCTGGCAAGAAACTGCTGGGAAACTCTGTCCTCTCTCACATTTAAAAGAGCTTTACGGAAAATGGATATTGAGGGATAGACACATCTCTCTCCAAATATTTCAGGTAGAGCTTTTCTACCTGGAACTAGAAATGTATTTTGTACTTTGTAATATTTATGTAGATTGTATTTTTATGATGTTACTTTTACATTATTTCTATACGCTGTATTTGGTCACTTCCAAAAATTCATGCACGAATATCTTTGTCGTGGTTATATGTTTGCATCAAACATCCATATTTATAATTCTCCATTTCCTTGAATGCTCCACATAAATACGTGCTCAGTGCTTGTCATGTTATGCGTCTTGCATTCAGTAAGAACAAAAGAAAAACTACAAAGCAACAATATCCCAAGTAATTTAAAAAATGGAAGCTGGAAACATACAAGATAAATGAACAGTCATTGGTAACAACAACAACTTTTGTTTTTCTTGCATTTATAAAGCAGTGTGATTTGTGCCATGTGCATGGGAAGAAACTGATTTAAATCTAACATTCTTTTCATAAGTGTGCTTTATAAACATAGACTAATTCAAAATCAATCCCCTTTACCTTTCTAATAAAGTTCTAGTATGCAGGAGCATAGTCTTCAGTCACATGAACTTGGTCAGGGTTACAGTTATATATATGCTGTCGTATGGCACAAGGGTCAGTATCTACTAATTCCAGTGGCTGCTATTACAATATGCAAGCATGCAAGCCACTAAAACTTGCAGATCAGAAGTTGAAAGTTTTGAGACATTTATGGGTGAGAACAGAAGTTTCTAATTTGAAACGCATGTGACTTTAGTAGAGCATTTGGGGGTTCAGACTGCCCTTGAGTATTTGCCTAGAATTAACAGTGCCCCCCTATCTTCCAGTTGCAGAAATACGCATTGATTTAGTTTATCTGTACATTGTAAAGAACAGATCTGTGATAAAAGCAACATTTCATGACTATTTGAACTAGTACCATGAAAAAGTCTTCCTGAATGCAAAAGCAGATTCCAGTCATAGATTAACATTACATGTGTATATTTATTCATAAAGCAGTATAAATCAGAATGATTCTATGCTTGTCAATTATAACTTTGTTTCTGTAAAATAATCTTATAAGAGGAAAACAGAATAATCAGGTTAGCTTTCTATCCATACTGTCCACTCATTCAGACTATAACAAAACACACAAAAATGTAGGTGTGGCATTATTTTAAGGCTTGCATACACATTTGTCTTCTTTATGTATGATGTAATCATGAAAAACCATCATCTGCTCCTGCTCCCACTGAAATAAGTGACACATTCTCATTTACATCACTCGTAGTTGGCCAGAACTTGTTAATCGTACAAGATGATATCAAAGTCAGTGTGTATCTTTTGAAAAATCCTTACAAATAGGTATCACATATATGGCTAACTCTGAATTCCACTTTTTTTTTTCTGCATAACCCATCAGATTAGGAAAAAAAAATAGAAAGTATGAACACATATGGGATTATCTAAAACAATCCATAATTAATGCTTAAATTATAATAATATAACTGAGAAACCTAGAGTATCTATTTTTTTTATTTGTTTGTTTTTTTAAAGCAAGTTGCTTAATAAAATATTAAATAGAAATGCAAGGCCAACATGCTGCAGTATGTCCAAATTTCTCTGGTAAGGTTATCTTACTGATGAACAGTATTTGGAACAAAATATATGTGCATTCTCTCTGAAGCTCATACTGTAGCCAACCTACAAAAATATACTTACAAAAAAGAGTTTGGCCAAATAAAATCAAACCTTCAACCTTTATCCAGAAAAAAATACCCCTGATATACATGATGCTGATGCCTAAAGCTCTCAGTCTTAACATTTGACCAGTCCTTTCAATAAAAGCAATATTAAAAAATGAACTGACAAGGAAATATTGAAGAAACAATATAATATATCTTAATAGCATGCAAACATTTAATATGCATAGCATAGTTATCTAGTTATGATTTTGTACCTGCATCAATGCATTGTAGAAGGTAAAGTCAAAAGCAACTTGAATTCTGTATATGGATTTTGTTTCAAATAAAAAGTTACGTTTTATTCAAAGTATAAAAGACAACAATATAGTTTTAGTGAGGCAGAATAGAGCAATAACTCAGGAAAATTAATGCCATGAGCAATTTTTCCTTTCATTTTGACTGCAATAGTCAACAAAATAAATGAAGGACAACAAAAGAGAATCAGTGCAAAGGCCTGGAGAGTAACTCCCATTTTTTAAACTATTAATTTTGTGGATGGTGTCAAAGGCAGTGACAGTAAGCACTGAATAAATACAAAACTTCTTTGGGATTGCTATTTTTTTTTCAAGATGAAAAATGCGCTGGCTTGGAATGTTTATTTGAACCAGCTGTATGGAATTACTATAGAGAGTCAGGAAGTTAATATATTCTTTGGAAGTCTAGTATCATAATAAGTTGTTCTAGCAGCATGAACAGAGGACATAGGATGTGATTTGGCTGCCCAAGTGCAGACCCTGCATTTCCACCCCTGAATTCAAGGCACACAACAGCTATAGGCTTCCAGCCCTGGGTCCTGCTGATGTGTGCAAGAGCTGGGGGTAGAGAGATGGCAGAGCTCATATCAATATTGACATTTATTAGTTCATTTGTTGACATTTATTGGGACAGATCCTCTCTAAAGCCAACAGGATGAAATCCTCTGATACCCCTCATGGGACAGGATCAGGCTCACCGTGTACTACTTTTAACTTGTGGCTGTATTTATTATGGGCATTTGTTCCCTGCACTTTATGCAACCATGAACAAAGTCCTTCCGGATATAATGATGGCAATACAGCAAGATGTTGCGATATGAAGCACTGGAAAATCAAATAAATCTCTATTTTGGCAGAAATTTCCATGACAAGCTAATGTGGAGGGTTGTGGGGTAGGAAGGGATTCCCTCAGATATTCTGGGTAAGAATAGCCATGAAATCTGTTTATAGTCTGAATCTCTCTCATAAAACCATTAATGGTGAAATCCTTCATACCACTACAATCAATCTTTCCATAACTGTTTAATAGTTATGCTGAGGCAAATCAAATTGTTCTCATAATCAAGGATAAAATACAACACATTTTGCAATCTATCAAGTAGAAGACCACTTACTGGTACTATTAGGATCTAAAAATGAACTGCCATGGTTCAGTAATATTAATTTTACGATACGATGTTTAAAGCAAATTAACATTACTGCTGAATTTCAAGGCTAGA
>NW_010580928.1:598152-610119 GCF_000705375.1 Tinamus guttatus | reverse complement strand
AGATACGACGCTGAAACATGTAGGCATAATAGGGTAAGTTAAAGTTACCATAACAGATGTTTTGATTTTAAGACTACATTCCCTTACTCTGGCTAATATTGTCACAGTCTTCTGGTTGCCTAAATATGGGTCATTGTTATCAGCCATATCCTATCATCCTTAGGCAACTTTCCCAATAAGGCAAAGGGGGATTTTCCTTGAGTGACAGATGTAGAATAGTGGCAGATGCAGAATTCACGATTATTTATCCTCTCTCTGCCATGTTATCTACACTATAGAATGTCTGTGGAACACTTAGGAACATTTCATCCTAAATAAGGACAAAATACCCTTCTCCAAAATATTACTTTTACCTAACTTTTTCTTCTTCGTAGAGCAGCATAGACATTAACGAAGAAACTGGAATCTAAGCATGAGTAAAGATTTTGTCTGAATGCATTTATGCTTCAAAATGCCTTATACTTTAAACTAGTGCATCTTTACTTTCTTTAATTTATATTTTCCAAGTTTATTTTCCAAGATGTCAACACAACATACAACACAGCTTTGTTAATTTAAATACTGTATCTATAAAAACACAAAATGAAGTTAATTGCTAGTATAATTGGCACAGCTATATAAATCCCAAGTGGCTTTACCAGCTTGCATTAGAAGATATTTTGGCCCATAATATTAATCTAATACTTTTTTTTCCCATAAATAATAGATTAGGTGAACAAGTACTCTGGTATGTGCTTACAATTTTAAACAAGTATTATCTACCTGATACGACAACTCTTTTTAAGTTAATCAAGTATTTTACAACGCTCACAGGCTCTTTTAGAATTGCACTAGATAACACTCTTGTGGGTGCAATGCAAGATATTCTAAATTCTGCCCTTTTTTTTCCAAAGCACTGTCATCTAATGATAACATATACTGTAGCGGCTGTACAGTTATATTAGGTCACAGTCATAAAATACTTGTTTGACTCTGTTACTGTAGGCAGAGCCCTCATGGCAGCGAACGGCTCTGTGGTTCTAGGGACGTGGCTGGATGGTGGGATCCTCGGAGAAGGGCCCTTCCTGCCCTGGCACCTGCCGGCACGGCCAGCACAGCTGCCCCAGCCTGAGGAGCTTGGCAGCATTGGTGTCGTGAGCGGTTTGTGGCATTGGGAAGTTCCAGCGTACAAGTAGATAAAACATAAGGGACTCTGAGGCCCAGCATTGCTCTCTTGTTCTTCTTTACAGCCGCATTCAAGAAACTGTGGACTTTCTGCCCAATGAAGGGCTGCAGTTGTACTCAAGAGATACAGGGGAAACCAGAGCAATTGCACTGCATACGGCTTCTTTGAATGCAGGGGCAGTCCGGGCCTGGCAGATGAAGGCCGCTCTGGCGCAGGGGAGAGGGGCAGTCCAGGCCTGGCGGATGAAGGCCCTGGTGGCACAGGGCAGGGGGGAAAGGTTTCTGCCAGTTCTGCCCGACACTGGGAGGACGCCACAAACGAACGCACTCTTCTTAGCGTACAGCATGAGAGAGAGAGAATCCTACCGCAGAACCTGCAATTTCCAAGCTCTCACATGGGCTTTGCCTCCTTGGAGAGGATGCCTTGACAGGAGCAGATGTGATAACAAATGACCTTCACAGTCGCACCCTGAGCTGTTGACTGTTTCCTGAAAGCTGCTATCCTCAAGGGAAACCTTAAGACCCTGGCATACAACTAAGATGGGTCAAAACCAAGAAAAGCAGTAGAGCATAAAACTTAGCACCAAAATAAGGAGGGGTAAGGAGGGGTAAAAAAAAAAAGAGAGAACAAACATTATTTTAAGAGTTTTTGCATTTAAAGATCAAAATCACAAATCTAAATGCAATGCCAAGACGCAGTATTATACCATCTTCATCCATAATTCAGGAAAAAAATCTGAGATTAAACAAAAGTCCATCAAACAATAGCACAATAAAAATTAGGTTCAAAGCCAATTAGTCTTTATTAAAATTCAAATTAAATCAAATGTATAATTTTGGATAGCATAATACTTGCACTTTCCTATTAGCATGCTCAGCTTTGTTGTGCAACATGACAAACTAAGGAGACTCCTTCCAAATTACAGCTTATGGGGTAATTGGAGCACACCCGAAGCCGCTCACGGGGAACACGTGTGGCTCTGAGCGTGAGAGAGGAGGTAGCAGATTGCTCATTTGTTCCTCTTGGACTTCATCAGCTACAGTGAAAACTTTCTCAGCACTGACTTCTTGTAAAGCTCCTTGAAATCAAGACTATGACCATATCCCATGACTAGCATGGAGCAAAAGTCACATTTCCCCCATATGCTCGCTTAGGTTCGTGTTGATGACTTCAGGCTGTCTCAACTAGGTCTTCTCAGGGAAAAAAAAAAAAAAAAACGACTGAAAGAATAACAACATACTCTCTGCCATTCCATTTTTAAGGCAAGGCTGGAAAAAAAGACCCCCCTTGGCCCTGTTAATACAGTGATGTGCTACATCTCATTCGTTGCCTGTGAAAGACAGAGAAGAGAAAAAGGGAAGGAGTAAGCAGGAGAAAGAATGAGAAAGCAGAAGCAGAAACGAAGATGCAGTATCTGGAGACAGAAAATGAAAGGAGGGATGACATCAGGGGAATGTGCAAAACATGCTTTTTTTCTACACTTGCTAAAACTAAACAAACAAACAATCTTAAAAGCTGAAATAAAAAGCACAGACAGATGTATTTGACTGTTTTTTTTTTTCCTTTCTAGCAATGATATGATTTGCTCTATGATTTTTCCCCATCAATTCCTGTCCTTTCCCTGCCGTGCTTCTTTTCTATCATCTTTTTTCTATGTCTCTTTCCATGGGCTTTCATTCCTTTTTCTTTGCTTCTTTCTGTCTGCTTCTTTCTTCTTCTTCTTTTCTTCTCTTGCTCTCCCTTGTCTGTTTTTTTTTTTTTCCTGTGCTTGCTCTCCCATGTGTTCCCTGAGCACATGAAGAACATGAGCCCAAATAGTGAAAAAGCACTTTTTCTCTGATGCTCCTTTTCTATCCCCATGTGGTTTTGACTGCTGTGGCTCTGTTAGGTTTAAAATACACATGGGGAAGCCACTTGTACTCCCATGTGTTTTAGAACTATCTACAGTAGCACACTGCAGGAAAAACATGTGGGAAGGGAATGTGTCGGAAAAGTTGCTTGTACTCCCTCCAACACGTGGGCCACATTTAACAAGGTCAAGGGACAAGTGTGGCTCACAGGCATTAGCTTGACTGGTACTATAAAAAGGATCCTGCATTCTTCTTTCTTTTACCTACATACACTTTGCAGTTAATTACTCACCAAAATACAGCTTATGGAGTTTCCAGCAAACCACCTCTGTGCTTAGACTAGATGACTGGCTTATAATATTTTAGGAACATATTATTAGATTTTTTTTCTCTGATTTGAAAATTCCAAGATAATGAAGGCTATAAATGTAACAGGAGGAAATCCCTTTTTTCCCCTCTTTGCTTTTCATCCTGCATGGGGCATCACACATGTTGTTGAGCAGCCAAGGAGATGCCCATTAAACTGGTTGTGTTTCTAAGACAGATCCTTTCAGTGGAGTGTCCCTTCCAATTTTTTCTGCTGAGACCAAATTCACACAAAATGTCTGGGAACCATTGGTTCATGTTGTGCACATTTTGACACCTCTCAGCTGGCTTTTGCAGTTTTCCAAAGCACCTGTTCCAATACAACCTGTCTTTTTGGCAGCAGCCAATGCCAGCAAGACCCTGGTTTTCTTTCCTCCTTTACATAACTATCTCTAACAACTATCTCTAACAATGTACATGCCAAAAATATTGTGAGGTGAAAGGAGGCAGGTGCTGCACAGTTATCCTAGATACTGGACTCCGCTTTCTGCAGAAGAATTTATATTTACATTGTTATGGAGCCCAACTAAACTGCTTGCCTGTCACTTATCTCCTTGGGGAGAGGTCCAGCCAAGTGGGCTGTTTGCCATGTGAGCAGATGGGCATAGGGAACCCCAGCCAAGAAATGATGGATCAAATTTTGAAATTTGTTGCTCGTTCTTCACTCTAGTAGTCTCTAATTGGCCTCAATGGAACTTTATCTCTGTAAAAAAATGATATAATGGTAACAACATTTGACTGTACAAATACATACCACATCCACAAGCCGGACTCCTGACTGAGAGAATCAGAGTCAGTCAGTATCTATTAGAAGCCTGTGCAGCTCTCTGAGCTTAACATGCTGCTATGGGAGGGCGCAGAGGAATTCAAAGGCAATATCTAACACGTATTTTGAACACTGATATAAGACGAAGTCTTTTGTCTAAAAAAGATCCTTTGAATAAATAACACAATTTAAACAAAGAACTGGTTCACTTATGTTCTATAATAAGCGTACAATAAGAGGAAGTAAGATAAGTTTTTCCATGATGTACAGTTTCTGACACATGGTTTAAAACTGTTCTATCATTTATATAACAAATCTTGTTCTGGATTTAACATATGCTGACAAATGTTAAATAGGATTTAACTGGTTCTAATATAATAGGAAGAAAACCTTTTTTTTTTAGAAAAGCACTGTTTCTTGGTTTTCTAAGTAGTCCTATGGCAGCATACATTCATCTCAAGTTTCTATGTACTGAGTAAAAATATAGAGTGTGAAAATAATGTAGATTTACCCTTGTGCCTCATTGATGCAGTCATTTACTCACTCATTTCTGTTTTGGTATCCTCAGCACTTTGAATTATTACCAAATAAAAAGTGTTCACTTTACCTCCAAAATTTAGAATCCTTTGTAAGCGTGGGATAGCTTTATAAATTTAACTCTGACTTTCTGTTCGCCCTTCTACTATATCAATATTGTCTTATATTAACTAATTCCAGCAGTTGCAAGTCTTATGTCTCTTTTTAGTTTACATTTTAACAAGCTACTGACAAATCTGAAAAAAAAAATTAAACAAGAGTTAAAGAATTCTGAGTGGATCAGTAGCAAGTGATGAGGACAATTAATGTTAAAATGCAACCTCTGCAAATTCTTTCTTTTTTTTGTAATAAAATTATACATACAACAAAAGCAGATAAAATACTTTTATAAGTAGTTATTCAACCACATTTCATTAATTATCCCAGGAAAAGAAAGCAATTTCCCAGGATCTCTTCCAATTTTTTTTCCATCACCTCAGGCCCAATGCGATTCGGTACAGGCAGATTAGGGTAGCTGATGATTCCTATTGATTTAAATGTCGTGCTAGGAAGCCTAAATCCCCAAGAGCAATAGAATCTCCCCTATCACTATCCTACTGCTTATTGACCTAATTCACTAACCAACCATCGTGGCTTTCTTTCACAACAAATAAATCTTGCATGAAACAGACAGTACATGGACACTTGTAGTTTTCAGTCATGTTACCAACATAATAAATTTAAGGTCACCAGAGCATTCCTCTTTGTTCTGCAATATTGGCCATGTCACTTGCCATTATAAAAGCAGGCAAGAAATCACAACAGTATTTTTATGTCAAAACTATTTCTATGATCTGAAATAAACTTGATGTTAGATAAACAAGGCACAGTGTTCAGCATGTGTAAAATTCCATGTATTTCTATGATGTGATTTGCCCGTGAGTTGCTTTTAGCTCTGTTGCTTTATAGCTCTAGCAGTGGCAGTGCTAAACCCTCTAGCTGATATACTACATATACTAAATATTTACTGCTCAAAATTCTAATAATTATTAAAATTCCTCTCTCATTACTTGAGTCAAACAAATAAAGAATGAAATCAGGTTTGCTTTGTTAATCTGCTTCTCACAGGGCAATATTTTAAACTAAGCCTTTTCACTTGGACACTTGGATATTTGCCTCCGAGCTTAACTCTCAGTGATTTGACACCACTTTTGTTTGTTTGTAAAAGGCAGACTCTTAAACTTAGTGGCTCTGTAGAGTGTGTAGGTCACTAGATATGAAATGTGTTCTAAAAGAGAACCTCCAACATATAACAGACTTGTTAGCAAAACTACATGCTGCTTGGATAGACAGAATTGTTTCAGAGCTCAGTCCTAATTCTGCTACCAGAAAAGTCAATTAGAGGAACAGAAAGGTCCTAAATTACTAGTCCGTCATCAATATCAAGTTAAGCTTTTATCAATGTAATTATAAGCAGTTTAAAAAACTGATAAATACTAGTTTATAACTGTTGATGTTATCAAACTAAAATAATTTGTAACCATACATAACCGTGCCAGATTTTTATCACATTATAAAGGTTAACATAAGTGTTACAAGAAACATCAATGAGCTACGCAAGCTACGTTTGCTTCTGGTTAGATAAGTATGCTTTGTAGTAGTTGATACTCCCTCTAGATAATGGATATGGGCCAGATTCTCTGCTGATACAAAGCAATACAAGAAACTTGAAGGGAGATATGCTGATTTACATGAGTTGCAGATCTAGCCCTAGTATCTTTACATACAATAAATCATTGTATATAAGACTATTTCCTAAATGTTACTGAGCCATTCTTAGTACTTCTAAAATGAAGCTGTGATTGCCAAGGTCAGCAGGATTTTATTTATCAAAGCTTCTTTTAAGGCATCTATCATTTTGGCAGGCAAGCTCTGCTATAACACCAGAATCAAACATTTTCATAAAACAGCAGGACAAATTCTCATAGCAAAATCAAAAACCACGTTGTTTAGTACTCTCTTGCTACAGTATTTGCTACCTCTTTTTAAGAAAACTGCACATTTTTCTTATTGGATGTAAATACTTTTTCAGTCTGATACAGCTGAACCATACGAAAGGAATTAAAAGTATTATACCATTCATCTATTTAAATACTGCATTACTGATAACTCATTGTGTTTAGATTTGGGTATTTATCTACTTCGATAAGAAACTAACTAAATGCAGAGCTAAGAAAAACATGTTTCTCTTTCTTGTATAAACACAAAATTATTCTACCGTCTAGGTCCTATGCTAAATAATGTTTTAGTGTCCTGACATCAAACATCTGGTCACAGATAGTACCTAAATCATACTGACTAGTTTTCCTTTAAGGTTTATCTATTTTTATTTACATTTTCTGGATGTCAGCTTATAATAATTACTCTTTTATACACATCTCTCACACTAATGTGACAGACTGTGAATGCTTCCTGACAATAGAGCATAATATCCTCCATTCAAGCTCCTAGAAGTGAGACTACAATCTTTCCACTAAGTGTATGAACACGTGAAAAAGTCTTACTTAAAACACTGTCAAGCTTCGAATGTACTTGGCTTAGGCTTTAAAAGCACGTAGAGACTAGATATTTCTCAATAAATCTAAAAAATAAGGCTAAATGTAAGGGAGCTGTGAGTAATGTCTGCAATGTTTGCACCTGAATGCTGCCTGAATAGCATGAAAACAGTACGTATAGCTTAGAAATATCTGTAAATTATATCAGTTGGTCTAAAGGGTAGCAAAAGCATCAGCCTAAAATCTACTGCAAATAAATGTTGCTTACAAAGACAGAATATAAATGTAATCATTAAAAAAGCATTTCTTAGCATTTTTTGTGGGTATAATAAACTATATTTGTCTGCGGCACAGGACTAGGTATAGAAGAACCTCAGGAGTTCTGCTCAAGAAGTGGGAATCTTTTTGTATTTCTCCATCCCCTTTAAAGGTGTGCATGCTTTATGTAGGCCTTATATATAATTTTCCACAAATTTAGCCAAAGAAATGAAAGTTTTATCTTAAGAAAGAACAAATATATTATGAACTACATAGCTTTATTTCCTTATTTGAGACTAAAATAAAAGGATTGAAAGTGTAGTAAATACCACAGTTTCACTTAATTTATGGAATATAAGAAATGTTAAAACTCACAAAAAGACAAAATTATCTGAGCAGTTGTATTATATAGTACATGATAACAAAGTTTGCTTATATGCCTATTTATTACTATTTTTCTTTCAATCTTAGACATAAACGTGTACAGATTATCAGGATGATTTTATTTGGCATCTACGGTATAAATTCAAATAAAGACAGTTTTGATCAAAATAATCTGATTTTTTCAGTTACATTAAGGAAAACTTGAACTTTTAAGGAATGTAAGATTTTCTTGCATTGTTACAAATCAGAGGAAATATAATGTTTTAAACAAGTTCTTCTCTGGTTACCTCTCGAAGCACTCTCACCTCAGTAGCTAAATAAAGAAATGTTAGTAGCTTTAAATAATTTTAAGTGAAAACTGTAACGTTTTTTACAGTGTTTATTTATACCTTAAGCATATATACCTGAAAGATACGTGCATGAAAAATATATGTTTGAAGTGAAAAAAAAAGACAATAGAAGGTACAAACAAGTCAGAATTAAGCTAATCAAAATGTTAAGTTCTTGCTTTTTAAAAAATTAATATAACTTAATTCCAAAAATACTACCCAGACAACAATCATGTTTTCAGGCTTAACTTGGAATAAAAATGTTAAATACCTGATCAAAAACATATTCAGCTGCCATAGTTTCTATGTTAATGAAATAAATCAAGTGCTTTCACACATTTAATTAAAAAGTTAATCTGATGATCTGTTTATCAGTATTATTTGTGAGTAAAGGAAGCATATGTTATTGAAATAAACCTTATCCATAGCCAAATATGCATTTGTGGGAATTATAATTATACTAAAAAATATACAGACATACATATATATTTAATGCATGACTAGTACTGTCCTTTCACCAGATATGGGGACTATGAATAAGAACCACATCAGATTAATAATCCATGCATGGCTTGCTTCAAGGCAGTATTTTGCTTGCTATATTTCATTTTTGTGCTATTGATAGGAGAGAAATCTTAATCTGCCTTTTGGGATGTGTGTATTTTATTTATTTATTTATTTTATATCAGTGACTGACACATGATTAACATTTTTTTTAAGATTAGTAAAACAAGTAAGAAAAAAATGTCATAAACAGTTACTTATTATTTACTATTCTTACCTATTTCAAAGATTACTTCAGTAAAATATGCTTTATAATAAAAAAGGCTTACTATCTATTAAAAGAAAGACTTCAGGGGCATTCCATTAACCTGTGGATGAAATTCTTATTGAAGTCAATAATAATTTTGCATAAAATCAATGTTAGAAATCTCATCTTAGGTTATTATCTGCTAACCTAGTAGAGAACAATACATAGAAGACAAAATGCTGTTTTGAGATATTTAAAAACACGCATCCCAATTCTTAAATTGTATGCATTAGTGCTCCGGATATGCTAAGTGGTTTGTCCCTTCTGTTTGAACGTTGCTGCGTTATTTTGTTTTGACAAACCATATAGTGTTAAAAATACTAGCTTGAGTGGACTGCGGTAGTTCATTTCACTGATTAGTTAATATTGAAATGTTAATGCATTTCCTTTGTACTTATTTTCTTCAAAATGCAGTTTAGCTTCCTCTTGGAAATGATAATGAAAGGGGTGTGCACACTATGCCCAAGCAGTAAAGCAGAGAGAATAATCTGAAAAACAATCTCACCCCCTATTGGGGGGAAAAGAAGGGGGAGAAGAGAGCAAGAGGGGAAAAAAAGAGGAAAAGTCAGGCTGACAGACTGGGCAGGGGGACTGAATAGGTAAATTTTGTGATGAAAATTACCAAGGACTTAAAAGAATGTGTAATCTTGCAATGAGGCTTTAGCAATTGTTTTGCCTTTAAGCTAGATTTTAATTTATAGATTTCAAAATGCCTTAAATGTGGAGGGAACTTCAAAGATTAAATTTCTGTAGCATGCATATCTGTATGCCATATCTGTACATGTCTAAGTTTCTTAAAATAACTCTTCTTTTTTTATAGCTGTGATCTCTTTATGTCTGCAATTCTACTGTTCAGAGTTTTGTCCTTTCCTCCATTTTATGTTTTTCTTCTTCTCCTCCATTTTATGTTGTGTTTTCTTATGTGTAGCGTCTATATTTTACAACTATAAAAATACAGCCATACTTTGCCTAGCCACTTTTCTGTTGTAAAGCCTTTTTTCATTTCTGGCAAAACCTAAATTAACAGCAATTCTGTCATGCAGAGCTCTGAAGCTCAGAGTTCGCCAATTCAGTGCTATTAATTTTCATGTCAAAATATCTGATCGGGAGCATGAATGTACAAATCACTGCAGAAAATACAGCAGCAATCTGCGTCTTCTTTCTTCCTCAAATCATGAGGCCTAATATATGGTATACATATGCAGTAGAGAAGGATTAAGGGCCTGATCCTGCAGTCACTGTAATTTTCTTTTTTACTCCAATTGGGGCATGATAAAAGCATACAAAGTTAGCAAACAAACTCCTGTTTGTACCACAGAGCAACTGGGCAACCCAGAGTGCCAGGAAACTCTCTAGTCCCAATGCCCTGACTACCCAGGTATCGCATCAACATTGAGGAATCTGCAAACACTGCCATGCAGACAGAAAACATGTACAATACCACAGAAAGAGAGGAATGAAAAAAAAATCCAACGATGAATTCATGAGATTCAAATACTGATAAAACCTCATGTTATCACTCCTACTGGGACAAAATTTTAACTGGCTTCAGCAGCAGGACCAAGCTCTCAGATGGCTGTTTATAATTAGTCGAAAGGATGAATATAAATATGAACACAAAATTCCTAACAGCTTTCCAATTAAATCCCCTACCAGCCAATTACCTTGAGTAGTTCAGATTAAATTAAAATGGCAAATTCAAAGCTCTTTTCTAGTAAGGAGCCCAGTCCTCTGACAGCACCAGCACCGTCCTCCACCTACAAATGGGCTGCAGCACAGGTCAGCACACAGCCAAAGCAGCAGGATAGAGTCACTATTTGTTAATTTAATGACAATGGACTCTCTCGCTGATTTCGTATTACCGATAAAATTTAACACGTTAGAGAAGAAAAATACTCTTCTCTCTTTTTCTATTATTTTACATATTCAGAAGTAGAAACTCAGTTGTTTTAGCTCTGGTTTGTGTTTTCTGTTACATATCATTAACTTCTGAGATACATCTTTCTACAGAAAAGAATGTATTTTTAACAATGTATAAATGTGATTTCAAAATCACAAAAGCTGGAAGGGGCCTTCAGCTCCTACTCTTTTTTTTTTTAAGTTGAACATATTTCGATATTGAGTTGCCCTTTATGAAATGTTCTGCAGAAGTTTGTTCAGAGAAGGCTAAAATATACATTAATTATGTTGTCTATTTAGAATAGCAAGACAGAGAGGAAAACACAGTATCTTAAATATTTTGTACACTTCCAGTTGTTTTTATTCAGAGGTTTTATCTATCACAATTCAAGTAATATCAAAAGGCCTTTACCTAAATATTATTCAATCAATCACCTAACTTGGTCCATAGCTGATCCATGCCATTTCATTGCTTCCACATAAAATATTACATTAAAAATGTCCGGGGGATTTTGACAATATTTCAATATATAAATAAACATTAACTGAGTAATGCCTCACATCAGGAATTTGATAGCTTAACACAGAGCTGTCTTTAGAAAAACTCTGTATGTCTTTACTGAATCATCAGTAAAGTCTGTACTATCTCTTAGTCCACATCAATATTTATATGTCAGAAGGTGCAATGCCTTTGCCAAAGTGATACAGCAGTCTTAATTAAATAACTGTCCTGAGTCTATGCTCCCAAGTCAGCTAGTCATAGCTGTATGGAAAAAAATACCATTTGATACACGTATCTAATGATAGACACACACATATATATACTTAAATATAAAAAGACCGGTGAAGTGATGCAGTTCTACTCGTGGCTTTCTGACTGAATAGACAGCAGGTTTCTGCCACTTCAGGGTTTTATTTCGCAGGCTCCTGCACAAGCTGCAGAGCTCCCCACGCACCATAAGCACCGCTGAGAATTCCCGGGCAATAAAGCGAGCGCTGGCGAGTTTCTGCAACCTGCCGCGGCGGCTCCTGCCCGCCAGCAACCAGAGCCTCAAAGAAACGACCCCG
>NW_010580928.1:551660-575550 GCF_000705375.1 Tinamus guttatus | reverse complement strand
TGCCGGTGCCGGGCTCTGACGGCGGGGCCCTGCAGTGTTCGAGCAGTACCAGCGCGCCCGGACGCAGTTCGTGCAGGCCGTGGCCGAGCTCGCCTCCCGCGCGCAGAACATCGAGACCCTCCAAAACGCAGGTACGCGGCACCCCCCGCGCCCGCGGCTCCCATTCCCGTTAGTTCGTGGGTTCGCCGGCCGCTCGGACCCGGCGGGCGCTTGTTCGGGCTGCGCTTCTCGTCCCCGTGTGCCCGCGCAGCCCGTGTCCCTGCGTGCCCGCGCAGCCCGTGCCCGCCGCCCCCCGCGCTCCCAGCGCTGCTGGAGCCGCCGCCGCGCAAAGGGCGCGCAGGGACCGTCGTGTCCTCGATTCTGTGTGTAGCGCCGGTCTCCCACGTCCCGTACAGGTGGCGGTCTCTATTTTTTCCCTTTTTCCTTTTCTCGCTCGCTCTCTCTCTTTTTTTTTTTTTCTTTCCCTCCGAGGTACAAGGGAAACAAATAAACGACAGCCTCAAAAGAAAAACACTTCTTTAAGACTGCAACTTCGTATGAAAATAGTTTTATTGAAAATCGATCCCTTAAATTCTCGTTATTTACTTACTTCCATTACGGGAATCATGCACTGACTCCAGGCCTTTTTTTTTCCCTTACTCCTTTTTCTTTTTCTTTTTCTTTTTCTTTTTCTTTTTCTTTTTCTTTTTCTTTTTCTTTTTCCTATCTTTCAGTTTTCAGTGAGTTACTTCTACCACTTTATTTTATACAAATTATCTCACTTTCAAATGTGGTATTTTGGTGACAGGAGTAGCTTATGTTTTATTTGTGAGAAAAGACCCCCTATGCCAATTCACAGCTCTGGATCTGTTAGCTGCCCACAGAGAGAATTCCCATTAAAGCTGAGTTCTTACTCTTAAATGCTTTAAAAATTATTTTCTTTTAAAAATTTCTGTTTTAAGCAGGCAAACAAAATGTCAGGCTAACCTAAATTGAATTGTTTTTCTGGTTCTTAAAATAGTTTTTCAATGTAATCTGCATGGTAGCTTTTCCTCAGACTTGCTCTGCTGCTTGTGCAGAGGAAACAGTTCAGAGAGCTGAGACTTTATTCTGTGAGTAGCTGCTGTTTCCCTCAGGGTTACGTGTCCCAGGAATGCGGAATCGGGCCCTGGGTGCTAGTGTGGAAAAATGCATTTGGGCAGCACATAAACCTTCTTGGTGCATTCGAGTATCAAGCTGCTTTTTTTTTTCCTTTTCTCTTCTTCTTCTTTTTTTTTCTCACAAGATTTAAGTATTTTCTGAGATGCTAGAAAAGAGAGCAATGTTTGCAAATATAGTGTTTCCTTTCACAAATTATTTGAATTACCAAGGCCCACAAATATTTGACTCCCTTCTGCCAAATCCTGTCTTTAAAACCAGCTCATAATTAAAAAAATATACCAGCAGTTCTTAGTTTTGACCTTTTCTGGGTATCCCAGACACAGGTTTTAAAACCTCAGCCTATATGACACATAGTTAACTTCTTAAAAAAAAAGGACCAGTACAAGTACTCGGAGACGGAGCTGTCTGCAGCCACCCTGCAAGCCTTTTATGGTGCTGATCCTGTGAGTTGCCTCTAATAAAATTTGAGAGCAATGATTTGAGAAACAAAGATGCCATCTCTCTCTATGTATCTTCATATGGATTTCTATATAAATGGATGGGGGCTACTTGCTTATTCTGTTAAGGAAAGTTAATTATCCTTAAGGAGATCACTTTTTTTTTTCTTTTTTAAGAACGTGAAGAAAGTCTTTTCCTGCTGTCATTTTTCCATTAGCATTAGGAGTCCAAGGGCACTTGGCAAAGTTCTGCTGAATCTCAAAGGTTGCCAGGATTCAGTCTTTTTCCAGCTGAAAGAGAAGGCAAGATTACATTGCCTTGAATTTGAGCAAAACGGAGCTCTTAAAGTGTATCCTTGCACTGCTGGCCTTGGTTAATGTTCCCAGAATATCCCAAATTCAGACTGGCAAAGGCGAGAGATCAAAGTACTCAAGGAATAAAACATGTGCTCCCATTTGCTGAAGTCCTCTTGATAAACTCTTAGTGTAATACTAAACATTAAATAATATTCTGAGACCTTCTTGTTCTTTGTGAAAGTGTCTCTGGACCTGCTAACATTATGTAAAAGTGCTTAAAAATACCTGTTGACTGCACTGGGAGCTGGGCTGGCGCAGCATCAAACCGGGTTGACTGAGCTGCGGGTTCGTGGTGGCAATCGCTGCTGTGGAAGGGGAGCAAGAGGCTGGTCTCAGAGGTGAGACTTTCTTACGCTGGTTTTGCTGCTGAGACACGTGATGTCCTGCTCTGTGGTGGCTCTGGTGCGATCGCAGGGACACAAATAGGGCTGGCAAGCTGAGGGATATCCCGCAAAGGAAGCAGATATTCCCAGGGCAGCTTCCTTCAGAGGCATCTCCATCTAGTCATACTGGCTCTTGGAGCTGACTCCCCTGAGCCAAAATCCTGACTTTGGTTGTAGCCAGGGAACTAGAATCTGGTGCCAGACTTTTGTGGAGCCCCATAGGTGGCCCTGCCTCCGTCCTGCTCAGGAGGGTCCAAGGGTTTCATCCTTTGGACCACAACAGCTTTCAGGTACAGAGAGATCTTCCAAGAAGCAATCGGATAAATTCTCTTTCCAGAGCTTCTTCCCGTATCTTTTCCAGCTCTCTGTGCTGCTTTGGTGAGTTCTGATGAGGTAGTTCCTTTTGATTAAATTCCACCATGAATAATACTTGTAGGGCCTGTCCTTTGAATGTTTAATTCATGCCGATATACAGGGGAAAAACGTCCTCCCTCAAGTTTCCTAAACCTTTTTCGTTTGGTAAACACATGCTTGGAACAACGGCAGGCAATTCACTTGTCAGCCTCAGTTCTAGAGGGCCCTGGACTAATGGGCAAAGCTGCTTTGACAGTTCCAGTTTGGAGCATATTCCTTCAAAACAAGCCTGCTCCCCTGGCCGCTGCGGCTCGCGCAGCCCCTCCTGCAGGGTCGCAGGCCCCAGAAGAGCCATTTTCACTTACAGGGAAGCCAGGTGAACCTGAGCCCACTGCTCACGCGGCGACTCAGGCGGCTCTTTGTCTTTCAGAAAATTTAGGAGAAAATCTGAACTGGTTCCAGTACATTTCTGAGAGAGTCATTGAAGGTCTAGTTTTGCTTTCTTTTTATGCTTTGTGAAGTGCAAAGCTATGTAAATAGTGGGTTTGAAACAGAGCTTTTTGCTGAGGAATTTACAGTTCACTATGTGAACAAGGCCCATGCTACTTCTGGGTAGTCATTTTTGTATTCTCCTGCAGCATGAACTAAAACTTCATACTTCTTTTTTTTTTTTTTTCCAACTGCAGTTTGTGCTGCCAGGATTTTGTTTTTAATATTTTAGAACATCAGTGTTTTCCCCCATACCAGGGTCGGGGCACTGCACAGAGCTGCACCCACCGGCGGGACCGAGTCCTCCCACGCCTTGCACCTTTGGGTACCTTTCCCTGTATCTGTTTTCCTACTGGCAAGAGCCTGAGGTCTGAGCTGGCCTCCTTGTAACGAGGGCTGCATCACTAATGCTTGTGGTGTGGCAGCTTTCCTCCTGCTTCACACTCTCTCTCCTATTTTTATTTTTATTTTTATTTTTATTTTTATTTTTTTCCAGCTAACGGTGATGTCAGGAGGAGTAGTTCCGTCCTGGCTCCAGAGCTATTCCATTGGTCGCAGCCTTTAAAAGCTGTATTCCCCAAGCTTTGGAGTGGTTTCAGAATCTTTATTTCTAAGAAAAGGCTGTTTAGATTTATTTCCCAGGTGCAATTACACAAACTTTTTTTTTTTTCCTCCCTTCTATTTTTTCCAGACCCCTCCTTTTAGCATGCACATTCTAGATGCACCTATTTTAAATGTGCCAGCTGGACACCTGGCCCTCTGCGAGGAGGATCAGGTTCTGGGAAAGGATTCCAGAATGCGGTTCTGCATTTTCAGGGATATAAAAGGACGTGCTCTGCTCATACAGCACCCTGCAGAAAGCCGGGATGTACAGGATGGGCGGCTCTCACGTCAGCTGTACAGAGAAAGGGCTGCTCCCTTAGAAAACATCTGTGTTCTTGCACTAGATCTTGCAAGGGGAGTCCATAGAGCCCGCTTCAGTATTTGGTTGAAGGCACTTACCTGTTATGAATAAAGCTTTTCTGGGCCTTAGTAGGTGGAAAATAGAGGCAGGAGAAGAAGTGGGGGAGAACCGTGTAATGGGGGGAAGGAGAAGGTCATCACTGGAGCTGCAACAGGAGCTGTGAGGAGAGCGGCTGTTTCCCCCGGGCTTACCGAGGTGGCACCCGAAATGAAAGGAACCCGAGTGTTGTGGAAAGCACCAGAGAGGTGACCGGGGAAAAGAGAGAAAGTGCTACCAAGGCCAGGGGACTGTCTGCTTCCGAAGGGCAGTAAGCTGAAAGCTCAGCGGCTCTCAGGTGCTCCATGACTGGCAGGATTTGGAGGAGAAAATTCGGGTAGAAAATTCACAGGTAGAACTTGCTGGCAACACGTGTTTCACCTCAGGAGGTGGCCTTCGCAAGGAAACAGCTCCTGGTGGCTGTGGAGAGAGCGGTGTGTGAATTTTGCTGGTGGCCCCGTGAAGGGCATTTTCATAAACTCAGTCATCTCTAAACCAGATCAGTCTCGTTCCATTAATGAGGGAAATGGGGTCTGGGAAATGCTTGTCCAGGTCAGCTTTTAAGAACGGAGAAACTGCTCCTTGTTCCCTCCAAATTCTCCAGCCCTGCCATCAGACTGAACCTGTGTTGTGTTCCCCACTATCTGGGGACAAATTGTATGACAAATTGCTTGATTGCCCAGAGCCTCTGTTACCGAACCGCAGTCCTGGTCTGTGGTGTTTGAAGGATTCTAGTTGTGTTGGGCACAGACGGGTCACGGTGCCGGGTCCCTGTGCGGCGCGAGTCACTCCTGGGCACTACGTCCTGGAGACGCACGGATGGCGCGAGCAAGGGAAACTTCTCCTCCTCACTCTTCACCAGGGAAATGTCTTAACTCTCCTGCTAAAATCTCGCTGCCATATTGTTTCTAGGGAAAAGTTGCAGGCTGGGGTGATATAGAAAAAAAATTGCACTTGATTTCCTTGTCAAGCCATTGAATCTGGCACCAGGGCTCCTGAAAAATCAAGATTATATGGTAAATGCTTGAGCTTTATTTTTATTTCAGGGAATGTTCTTTGTGTAACAGGTAGCATACAAATATGTGAATGTGAATATAACATTACATTAGATTTAAGGGGCAAATTTTCATCTTGAAGGTAAGAGTGTATCAAAGAGACAGCAAAACTAGCAAAGAATTACATTTATTTCCATTTTAAAATTTATATGCAAAAAAATATATCCAGTATAGAGGAGAGAAGTGGTCATCTTTAAGTGCAGGAATAGAGAGAATTTGAAACCTGGAGTGAAATTTCTGTGACTTGTGACTAATGACGTTTTTTAGGGGTAAGAGGGGGGAAGGAATGGGGTTGGGGAAGGAAATTTTGCCAGGCTTTCAGGTGTTTTTTTTTCTTAAGCCATTGAAAAATCCAAACAAAGGCTGCTATCTCCAGTGGAGTTACTGTTTGTTTGGCTGAAGAAACATGGAATGGAAAACTTGGAGCCTACTGCTGCCCTGAGTTCACTCCACATAAAGCCAGGCAGCAGGCAGCCCTTGCTGGAGGAAAGTGGATGAGGCCTGTGCACAACAGCCCCACTTGAGCAGTGTGTGCTGGGGGTGATGCAGCTTCTGAAGTGCATCGTTCTTCAAAACAAGTGAGTGGGAAACCGAGGACGGAGAGCGGAATCGTTCCTGGCCCTGGCTCAGTCAGGTTATGTGATGCAAGAAAGAATATTTGGCAGTAATTCGATGTTACCCTGTTTCTGAGTTGCTTGTGGGAACTCTTCCAAAACAAATCCAGTCTAATGGTCTAAATGCCTTATTTTATCGTTCTTTACTTTCTGTGTAGCTGCCTCTGAATTAGTGAATTCGCCACTTCTATCAGAAGAGATTTGTTTAGAAGAGCAAAGAGTTCCCCTAAAGTTTTAGGCAAAGCATTGCTGCACCCTGGTCTCTATGGCCCCATTCCTTTAAGTGAGCAGTAGAGGTAAGAGAAAGTTGTTGGAAGCTTCTTATCTATTTTTCTGTCTTAAGGAATCATGAAAGTAGTTTGATTTTAATTCAAAATGCTGGTAAGAATCCTGACTGGACTTCTTTGGGAAGGAAGGGTAGACGCTCTAGACAGAGCACTCAAAGGGAAAAAATCAAATAGAGGAGCTCACCAAAGAGAAAATATCAGGTTTGGGCCCTGGCAGGAAAGTTCCCTTGTGTGTCAGGACATCTGTCCTTTCCTGCAGTGTCTGTGCAGCTTGTGGAAGGAGAGGTGGATATCTTTGCTTTCCTATGGGTGTTTTAGTGCCAAACACATAACCTCTGAGCAGCAGCAGTTTCACACTCTCAGAACTAATGTTTATTTATCCTAAGTGCTGTTAAGAGAGAAATACTCGGTTTACTGAAGATGTGACAGTATTGAAAATGATGACAACTTCTCAAATGGTTGGTCTTGCAAAGTGGTCAGAGATGATGGATAGAATCTCGATGCAGAGAAACAGACTGATTTTAGATGATGTAGGAAAGGAAAATAGAGGCTTTTAATTACGTTCAGTGTGCAAGTATAATCTAGGACTACACACAGCTGTCAATTCTCAGTTAATTTGATGTCAATATAAGGGTTGTACAGCAACAAGAATTGATTTTTTTCCCTTTTCTTGTACCACCAAACTGCTTGTCATGATAATTATTTGTTCACTATCGTTTCTCACATTCAGCCATCACTTTAGGAAAATATACTCTCCTTGATGATCAGCACAGGTTCTACTATTTTCTAACCTTCTTCATCCTTTCTTTTTATATACCCTGTTTTAGCATCTTGTATCTATTTCCAAACAGTTACTTCCATTTCACTTTTCATGCTTTTCCTCACCTTCACTTACATTAGCTAAAATAATTTGCAGTGGAGCATTTTTTGCTGACACTTCAATGTCATCACCATGCTTTACATGCTTTATACTGTAGAGAATTAAATGAGAAATAAATGGTGTTGGTCATCGGGAGACATGCTGCCTGGCATTATTGTTTCAGGCTCAAGGTTTTTAGCATGTTCCAGAAGTGAAATCTTGAAATCAGCTAATCTTGAAAATACAGCTCATGTAAGTGTCATATTTACATCAGCTCACAGTAAATGTGTATGTAAACTTGTCAAAATGTGTTTTACATTTTGCAGTGGCTGCGTGTATCATGCAGGCCAGAAACCTGCCGCATGGTCTGAACTTAGCTTATGGCTTCCTCTGACCTACAGTAATTCTAGGCTGTGAAAATATTTACTGAATTTCGAGGTCATCAGCCTTTGTTCTTAAAGGATGGGAGGGAAAATGGGCAATTACTTTTTCTCTTTTGGGTGACTTAGTATGTAAATCTTGAAGCATGACTTTGAGTGGAGATGGTGCTTCCTACTGAGACAAGGTGAGTTAGATGTCAAAAATGGCTAAAAGTATTTGACTGGAGCGTTTCTTTGCGGTAAAAGAGCAATTTATTCAAACAAAATCTTTCTGGAAATGTAGTAATACAGAGAAAAGCTTTGAGAGAGGAAGATTCTTCAGTTTGGAAGATTTCTTCCATCTTCAGATGTAATTGTCAATCCAACTAGCACAGTGTGACTGCCTCACCTCCTTGGCAGGGCCAGTAACGCAAACAGCTTTGTACTTGATTTCTGGTGTAAGAAACTTTAATTTGAGTTTATGATTCAACTGTGGGATTTGAGCTGTCTTCCGTATCCTGGCTGAGTGTGCCAGCCAGCAGGCTGTTGGATCCTCAGGGACAAAACACTACACATTGAGATGTTCCTTTTTTTTTTTTTCCCAAACTATTTTAATAATTTCAACTAAAAAAAAAATCAATAAAACCTTTTTTTTCCCCCCACAAAACAGAAATTTCAGTTCTGTATCATCTCAGCATGGAAATTTCAAATTTAATATCTGTACACTAAATACAAGCATCCTACTTTTGACTGTTCCCTTGACTGTTCCTTTGACTGGTAAGTATCTTCAGCTTAAAGAGTCTGAACAGCAGGAGGTCCCTCCAAGAATTTCAACAGATGTTGACCATGCAATTCGTGTTGGAGGGGAAGAACAAGAAAATGCTCTCCTGTAGAGGGTGCAGGTGACTTACTGGAGGATGAGCTGACAGAAGGTACATGGGGTTGTCCTTAAGTCATGTGTGTTGTGTGTGTTTTCCCCTTTTAATTTATTGTATAAAGTACGTAACACATTTCATATGAAGCCTGATTTGCTAATGAGAGTGCAAAAACCGTTTGAAGGAGTTTGTGAGAAGAGGTCAGTCTGTTGGCTACATCATGAAGTAGTAAGCAATTCCTCTGAAGGGATGTATGAACTTCCATTGACCTTGCAAGGCTGGAGTGTCTAGGCCTTGCATATTGTTACTATGCAGGATGCCTCTTTCAGCTCCCATTGACCTGGATAGGAGCGAGAGCAGATCCCAGCTATACCAGAGCTATTTACACGGGCTCTACATAGAAACTTAGAATCATAGAGTCCTTAAGGTTGGACAGGACCTCTAGGGATCATCTAGTCCAGCCCCCTGCACACACAGGGTCACCTAGAGCACATATACGTGTTAAAATGCTGCATGCTGCAGAGGCAATTTTAGTGCTTCTGCACTGCTATCTAGACATCATAACTTCATCTCATCTTTCTCCTTTTATTGTGTCTCCTAAGACCTGTGTTCTTTTGGCTTGGGAACCTCCTGGGAAGTCATACCCATCATAGCTGTGTAGCCTCTGTTTACAGGGAGTCACCTTCCCAGAGCCACATCACTGGTGTCTGCGTAGCCACCACAGCTGCCTGTTCAGAGATATCTATAGTTTATTAGGCTTTTCTGCGATTAGGCTTTTTCTGCTTGCAGAGAGCAATTTGATTTTTAAGTTAAAATTGTGTTTTCCAAGAGAATTACATTGCTGCTTAACCTGATTTTATCTTTCTAGGGTGTCCTTCTATACAAGCTATGGGCAAACCTTGCTATAGTCTCCCTCCTTTTGGACTAGTCCAGTCCCCATCATTTTGGACTATTCCTAAGCCCTCAACTTCTCCTTTTTTCTTGTCATGCATGATGTGCTCAACATCTCCTGGATGACATCTGTGAGCAAGCAGCAATCCCACCATTGTAGGTCTTGCTTATGAGCACATATAGCCCTTGGGAAATGAAGTCTTATTTTCTTCTTGTGGCTATGGTCAATCAGCTAAATCTTTGTCTGATGCAAGTGAACTTAGTGGAAAACTCTGACAACCGATAGAAAAAATTGTTGTCGTAGCTTTGAATGTTCAGTATTCCAGTATAGCACTTCTGAAGCTCCAGCCAATGTCGCTTCCCAGCTGAGGTGCTAAAGCTTGGAAGTTTTACTTCATGCACCTGGCTGATGTAGGGACAGCACTTTCAAAGATCTACAAGTAATTTCCCTTCCCCAGTCCTTATAAATCATATTCTTTATGCAACAATGTTCTTATTTGCAAGTAGACTTTTCTCAATTATCAAAGATAAAACTAATTCAGAACTGCTCCCTATTAAGCTATAAATCTCCCTGCACTGTCTGAAGAACTGCCATGTGTGTCAGACCAGGGATCAGAGCAGCTCTTATCATCTAGCCCACTGTCCGGCCTCCAAAAGGAGACATACCCAGATGCCTAGGAAAGAACAGAAGAGCACTTGCTCAGCTTCCAGCTGTTATTAGCTCAGGGACTTCCTGAGGTGTGCATGGTTTCTGTGTACCTAGTAACAGGTTCTGCTTGGGAAACTTAGGCAGTCTTCTCTTGGACCTCTGTGAACTGCCTTCGCAAGAACTTCCATAGTTCTACTGACTTTGTGTGTGAAAAATCATCTCTTTCTAAAATTTGGTCTCTACTAGCTTCATATATTACTCCCTAGTTTTGGAAGAATCAGTGTTGCCTCTCTGGCTGCCTTCTCCAAGCTAAACTAGGTGCTCTGGGCCTTGCTTATATCCCTGCTGAAAAGCATTAGTTTAACTGTGGGATCTGCTTTCACATACAGAGTGGTCCTCTTTGATCGTCCTTGTTGCCTTTCTCTGAAGCTCTTCCAGCCCTATTGTAGGAGAAAGGATTAGATGAACACACCAATACAGTGATGGTCTCCATTAGGTTTTTGTGCTCCTTTCCCTAGCACTCTGTATGCTGGTGTGTACTTTCTTTTCCACTACTGAGTGGTGAGCTGATGTTTCCACAGACTGTCATAGCGCAGGATCTTTCTCCTGGATAGCAGTGATCAGTTTGGGGTCCATCACTGTATATGAGAAATTCAGATCAGCTTTCTCAACTATTTTGCTTTGCAGTTACCTTCTTAAAATATCACTTGCCATTTTATCATCCAGTCATTCAGTCTCTGTTGTTTCTCATAGTAGCCCTTGCTGGCACCACCTCGAGTAACTCTGAGTCACCAGCACATATTCTCAGGGCACTATCCCTGCCCTCTTCCTCATCACTTGTGAGTATCAGTATTTTCAACAGCGTGTGAACCAGTCCAGGCTCTTGAGGAACTGCACTGGGACCTCCTCCTCTTGCAGGAATGGAATGTTTTCCCCTACCATTTCCTATTTTTAGCCAAATGTTTATCCATGTGAGGACTTTTCTGTGCAATAACTGCTTATGGTTCATGTCATAGCTCCTCAACATACCTGTAATTTCAACAGTTTAGTGTATGTGTAAGAACTTCTTCAAGACGGGACTTCATCTTCTTTCATATTGAGCTGATACAATGTGGAATGTAATATAAACACATCGTAAATAATGATGTGGTAATAAAGTCTTTAATTCTTCTGTCTGGAATGTAATATATTATGGCTATTGGTCCCCAAATCAGTCACTGTTTATAATATATGGAATTATTAGTAATTTGTTGTAATTCCATGTAGAGGTTCTGCTGGCAGACTGAATAATGAGCGACATACCAGTGTTAGCTCACCAGAACCTAAAGATGGAGTTCCCTGTGCATATTTACCTTGTTAACACATATTGCTTATATATGCTAAAATATGCTTATTTCTGCATGTGAATCTTTATATTTCAGAGGTGTTTCATACCTATGAAAAATGGGCAGGAAGATTGTTACGCGCCAGCAGCGCCATCCATGTGCCAACTTCGTTTCAGGGGAACGCCTCTGAATTTCCTACAACTTCCTATCATTTCAAAGAGTAATTTAACAGATTTTTATGAATAAAGGCAAATGTTCAGACAAATCTCCACTTACGGCGTGGTCTTTTCTCTTTCTGATGTAACTCAGGTGTGATGGCTCTGCTGAGACCTCTTTTGCTGGACGTGGTGCCGACGATTCAGCAGACCGCTGCCCTGGCGCTGGGGAGACTTGCCAATTACAACGATGACCTGGCAGAGGCAGTTGTAAAGGGAGACATTCTTCCGCAGCTCGTGTGCTCCTTGTCTGAGCAGAACGTAAGGCATCCTTTACTTAATAATCTTTTTTTTTTTTTAACATAAGGAAGGGGAAATCTTTACTTTTCAGCTGTCTGCTGTTATTCCTGACGTCAGAGACAGCATGCATGCAACAGCAACCTCTTGAAAGGTTGTGTATATAATTTTGACTTTAAAATATTGTCTTACCTTTTAATTCCGTATATGAAAAATATCCATGCCACTTGTTTTCAAAATGTTGAGTGATACTTTATAAAAGGTCTCCATTTAAAAATGAGTCAATTTGAAAGCTGTAGTGGTAATTGATTAGGATTTGTCATTAATACCAAACACTTGTAACATACATATAAATGCTGTAGTGGAATACTTAATATCTCCAAACATAGTCATTTGAAAATCTATAGCATGCAAAATATCAAGCTACTAACACAGGAAAATACAATTAAATGTTTTGATTTTCGTATTTCTTTAAAAAAAAAAAAAAGCCCAGTGCAGATAAATCCAATGCCCTCTTAATTTCCCTTCTTGACATTTTTCCTCACTTTTTGTATATACTAGTGTTTGGATCTTAAACTAGAGTAACAGAAATGCTTTCAAATACTGTTCTTAATGATTGGAAAAAGAAAGAAAGCTGAGGGTTAAATGTATTGAGATCATGGGTTGTATTTTTGATTTATTTGATTTAGGAAAAGCAGGATTTCAAAGAAAATATAGCTTGGAAATGATATATTGCCATTTCAGTCTTTTGAGAAAAACATAAATATAAGTACTTACTGCATGTTTTCATTGTTGCATATCTGGTCATGCTTATACAGTTTATCTTAAAAATATGTCAAAGAAAAACATTAATGTCGAGACAGTGGTATAACAGGGAAAGAAAATTCAGGTTTTAGTTAGACAAATTTATAACCATTTTGGTTAATCTATTTGTATTTTAAAGGGAGGAGACAAACAAAAGTCTTTATCTTCTTTTCTAATTTATTATTATTTTTTTAATTTGGGAAAGAATCCCCAACAACTGAGGCCTTACTAAGTTAGCCAGAGCACCCTCATGTCTCTTCCGTTACCTCTGTGGGGTGGCTGGGATTCGGCATCACTTGGGGCAGCAGCAGGGTCAGTGTGAGCTCAGGGAAGGCCCCTGTGCCTTGGTGGCTGAGGAAACTCATTATCCAGTTCATGCAGAGTTTAGCAGCTCACCCAGTTTGTTACTTCTCATAAGCAAAAAAATAAGAAGATGCATTTCCATTCTGCTCGCTTCTTGTGTATCAACATCTATACTTAAAGCGTAGATTCTCTGAGCATACAATAAATACTGATTCCACTGATTTATGAAGAATAGGCACAGGGTCACATCCTGGTTCAATATTTTGTCAATTAAACTGAGAAAAATACACAGCTTTATAATACATTTGAACTGTGCCTGTGAATATGGCTTGTTTGTAAATAAATGTGTTTTGAATAATAACAAAAACCCAGAAGTATTTTCCTTTGCTTGGAGCACAGTTCCTTGCGGGAATAGCATGGCCACATTTGCACAGATGGAGACGGGTGTAAACTGTCGTACGTCACCACGTTCAGCGAAGCCTACGGTGACTTACACCAGCTAGGTGTCTGCCTTTGTGCTGTTTCCCCAGCTTACGTTCCCCCTAAATAATGTTTAATGTTTTGTCTGTAAATTATGCTCAATACACTGAACCAAACTAGAACGCTGGGTTTTTGGCATTAAGGAATTACATCTGTGCTGCTAAGCCAAGCAAGGCCGTGGCAGTGTCGAGCCCTGGGACACGGCTATTCATGCTCTTTAATTGCTAACACGCTTCCTGACGTGGTTTTGGCCCAAGCTCGCTAGCAAGCTCTCAGGCAATGCCCAGTTGCGGTTTAGGGGAGAGTACAAGGCAGGGACAGTTGCCAGGAGCATAGAGGAGACCTCTGTGCTTTGGGAGAAGCTTGGCTGTGCAGACATGGAGCGCTGCGTGGCTTCCGCGTCGGGCTGGGGACGAGCCCGGGTGCAGGTTCCTGTGCAGAGCCCTCTCTGTAGTCGCCCCTTGCTGGCTTTGTGGGCAGATTTTTTAGTGTGGTTGGACATCTTGCAGGATGTGCAAAAGCACTCACATGCTTCTTTGTTCCTCTGGACTTGTTGCAGAAGGGATGTGAGGTTTGTAGTATCTAAGTCATAGATGCCTTAGTAGTAGGTATCTAGCACCGGAGTGCCCAGCACCCTGTAGAGAGCAGGGGAGAATGAAGTGTCTTAGAGAGCCCAAGGGAGAGCCCTGCCGAGCTCCCTGAGGGCTGATCTCCCTCCAGGCCACAGAGCAGGCTCTGGACACGTGGCTGTGGCGGGAGGCTAGTTGTGACCCAGTGAATTTTGCACTTCCTGCAGCACAGAGGCTTCGAGAGGAGCTCAGCTCTTCCCCCTAACAGCCTTTGGCCAGAGAGCTTTGCTCGGGGTCTGAGTGTCGAAACTTCAAGGTGGGTCAGGAAATGTAACCTTCATCATCTACCTTCCAATGGCAGGTAGAGAACTGTAGAAAGAGAACGTGAAATGTGATTCTTTTGGGAAAACTTGTTTTTAATTATGCTTTTGAAAGAAGCCACGGCCACCATTGCTGTTTATGTGGAACCCCCTGACGTCTGCAGCATGATAGGTGCTGAAAACATGTGCTTGGTCCAACGTTGGGGGCAATAGGCAGAATAGTGTGAGCACATGCCTGGATCTTGCTCTAAATTGTGCACGGCAGAGGTGCCCGGCTGCCCAGAGGGAGCTGGGTTTGGGCACGTGCAGGGCTGGAGCCGCAGCTCGTCTGCCCACAGGGGAGGAGAGCTCCGTGCTGGGCTCAGGCACCGCTGAAGCATTTCAGGATTCAGATCTTAAACCCTTTTTGTTGGATCTGATCCTCTGTGTTTATTTCCTGTTTGCAAACGTGAACAGTGTTTTCTCCTAGGACTGATATTATGGTGGATATACGTTGGAAATTGGGAAGCCTTGTGAATGACACAGATGGGTAGAATTATTCTAGGAGTTTGACCTGTATAACCTGTGTAATCTAGTTAAATATATTAAAAGGTATTGTTTTTGCAGCTCTTATCACTCCCTACTCACTTAAGCAAACAAATTTATCTAGACTAATATCTTTTCTCCATATCCTCTTAGCTTTATTTTTTTTTCTGTTTGTTTATGCACTTACTGCAAATTCGAGATCATGAGCTGTTTCAGAAAGGACTGTTTGTGCGATGTCTGGTAGTCCTGATTTGGATCTGTTGAGATACTGCTACTACCAAAAAAAAAAAAGTCTAATTTATGCATGCCTGTACTGTACTATGTTTTGAACAGCTTAACATTAGTAACAAGATTTTTTTTTTCTTGATTTGTGTAGCGTTTCTACAAGAAAGCAGCAGCATTTGTGCTAAGAGCAGTTGGTAAACATTCCCCACAGCTAGCCCTGGCAATAGTTCAGTGTGGAGCACTGGAAACACTTGTGATTTGTTTGGAAGATTTTGACCCTGGCGTGAAAGAAGCTGCAGCTTGGGCCCTTGGTTATATTGCCCGCCACAATTCAGGTAACAGGTTTCATATGTGTTATCTTTCATCGTTGTGTTATGTGAAAGTTGTAATAGATTGCATTTTGGTATTTTTAATTGTTCAGAACAAGATGCTTTTGCACTGTCAAGAAATTTCAAATTTGGAATAAGAAGCTGCTGAAAGCTTACAGATTTGCCAGTGCAGCACCATTAGTGGGAAAGTGGCATAGCTGACAGCAGCAGTGCCGGATTGTGTGGGAGATGCTCTGAGAGGACATGTGCTGGACCTCAGTCCTGAAAATTACATTCTAGTTTATTTTGTTTTGTGAAGAAATCTCGGAATCTGTATACATTATAAAACAGCTACTGTGAAGCAAAGTTTATTTTGTTCCAATGTTAGCTCTTCTTGTTTTATATACAGAGAAAAAAAGAGAGGCCTAGGTAGAACCAAGTTTCGTCCAGTTGGTAGCACTGCCTGCAGCGTTAACGGTGCCAAAGTCATTGCAGTTGCCAGTGGACCACGCTCTTCTCTGGGAGTCAGGAATAGATGCTAGGAATCTGATATTGAGCAGCTTACTGCTCTCTCGGGTGGTTATGTAACTCGCTGGTAGTGTCATGTTCCTGTTCAAAAGCTGATCCACATAGCAGATAATTCCTTTACTAGCTGCTTATATAGTTCAAGTAAAAGAGTTTGGAGGTATGGGTCACAGAAATGAGGGGAGAAACTGCTGGATGGGAAGGGTAGGAGGAATGGCTTTTGTTCAAGTAGTTTAAGGTTAAAATTACTCCAGGGTCACAACATTAGCTGATATATTTATGTTAGGATTTAGTTTTAAAATATACTTAGACTGGATTTGAAAGTGATTTTTTTTTTAAATCTGTGTGATGTGCTGGAGTGTAGAAGAAGGTGTGGGATTTCCTTGTCCCACTTAGAGAGGGGTAATTTGTGGGAATGGACTCCAACATTTGTCCTAATGGGTTTCTCTTTTTCCAGGGAACAAAACTCATTTTGAGGGCACTTCTGAGTGCTAAAGATCTTCTACTTTTTGATTGCTAGACCTGAATCCCATCCCTGTTAGAAATTAAGTGTTGCTTCCATCTGAAGTGTGTTTGTTGAAGTGTCATTTTAAAGTGTTCACTTGTGTGAATGTGTAAGTTCTGTGTTACCCTGAACATAAACAGTTCTGTAGTTTTGTTATGTCAGTAAATCAATATTGACTTGCCTCGATTGCCCTTTGTGCTATTCATTGCCTGAACACTGGCTGATCTTTAGGGTGATCCAGTTTGCTCTGGGGCGGCCCTGTCTGCAAAGATGGGGGTGATGAAGGGGTGCCGAAGACAACCAGCGCCGTGTACAAATTGAGCAATTTCCATGGTTGTGAACTGTTTATTCACTGACAGTGAGTGGGTGTATCTCTCATGTTAATTTACACGAGCAATAGAAACAGCAGTTTCCAAAATCAAGTTGAAATTGCACGTGCTACCATGCTGCAAGCTTCAGGGCATAGATCTTTTTTTTTTTTTTTTAAAAAAAAACAACAACAAAAAAAAACAGGTCTTCCCCAGCTGCCCAACTATAAGTCATTTGGGGGGCTTTGCCTTCCTCTAAAACATGGCCACAGGAAGTCTCTTAACTGATGATTACTGGGGGTAAAGAAGCTGTATTGGGGAAAAATTACTCCATACGTGGTATGTTTATTATGTGTATCTTATACTGCTATATGCATGCCTTTGTAACAGGATATTGCTGGAGATGGGATACAATGATAGATGGACCTGTTCTTACCAACATCTGGTGTTTACTGTTGAAGAAACACTGGATTAGGCTCACATGCTTGTGTTGGCAGCTCTGCGTTTCTCTCATTGACTGTCTGTGGATACATATTGCAGTCTGAGCTCTAAAAATAGAATTGGGTGTGAAATGTTTTCCCCCACCTACAAAAGATTTTTCTGATTCAAAATTGTTTCTATTCCAAACTGGGACAAGATAAAGGCAAGATTTTTTTTTCCCCTCCTGGAAAGAAAAAAAAAAAAAAAAAAAAAGAAGTGTGTGGGATGTTGCTCCTTTGTTCCTGGCAGGAATAGCTCAGTGATCTGGATCCTTGCCGGGGATGCTGGAGACAGATTAAAGCCCCAACGTGTTTTAGGCAGGATGTGTCTCCCTGCGGGCAAGCAAAGGCTCTCAGCACTAGGTGATGCCTCTTCTGCAGTGGGAGGGTCTCCTTGCTTTTTATCAGAAATTCCATCCATGACTGCGTAAAACTGCTCTCTCAGATCTGTGGCATACATTCCTATTTAAAAAAAAGACTTTCGCTATTTTTTTTTAATTGAAGTTTTCTGGTTAGTAAAAAAAAAAAAGAAAAAGAAAAACCAAAAAGCACACTATCTTCATAAAGCAAGCACTTAAAATGCTTTGGGAACAGATGTCTCCAGAAGTCATTGGATTCCTTGAGATTTTAGGTCAAGACAGATGTCTTGTGAGATTACAGAACATGGGAAGAACATGTCAGATTCCAGATTTTGGCAGTAGCTTGTGCAGTTCCATTGCTCGTTTGCAGGTTCCCTTGACTTGAATCTCAGACACTAATGCCATTCCAACACATATGGATCAGTGTGCTGTAATTTTGCCATTCCTCATTTCTACTATGTATAAATGTTTGAAAGGAAGTGCAAAGTGTTTGAAATACCATTAAGTCTGTGAAAATTATTTTGCGAATAAATAACTTTTGCTAATACCATATTCAGCGAGGGGTTTAAAGTGCAGAGTTCTTAGGTTTGAGAGGCATGCAAATGACTTACCTTCCCATTTGCTTTGCCTATGTAAAATGTATGATTTATTCATGCTTTCTTACCTGCTACAGCATATTGCAAATGGGTAGGAAAACAAAAACAAACAGCACTCTATTTGCTTACACACAAGAATGTTGCTGAGGGAGGAATTATACTGATTTTCTGTCATACTGGGATTCCCCTTAGGATCACGGGATAATTCAGGAAGGGACTTCAGGAGGTCTCTAGTCCAACCTCCTGCTCAAAGCAGGGTCAGCCACGAGGTCAGACCAGGTTGCTCAGATTGTCAACCATTTGAGTGTAGTCGTTTGTCCTATTAAGAAACTCATAATTAATGACCTTTGTTCCTCTGCTGGGGAAAGTTGTTTTTATTTTTCTTTTTTCTTTCCACTGGTTTTGATGTTATCTTTAGTACTGTGCTTGTACTGGCCTGCATAAAACTGTGATTTTGAAGCGGTGATAGTGATTGGAGTCTTCACACAATCACATAGTCCTCAGAATAATGCAGTTGGAAGGTCGTTCTGGTCAAAAGCTGCTATCTCTAGTGGACAGAGCTGCCACCAAAGCAGGGGGTGGTCCCAAGGTCCCTACTCTAGACAGAAAACTGCATTTACTTCCAAGTGGAGGTTTGGAGGTTCGTCTGCTACCTGACACTGAGTGAACCTCGTGTTGGTTCTCAGCTGAGTTCCCTTCCCTGGGACTGTTTGCACATTTACTTCCCTGTCCTTGTCTTTTCTTCCCAAACTATTTTTTTTAATCTATTTTATTCTTGCTAGCATGAAGGGAATTTTTTTAGCAACACTTTAAGCTATTTTAGCTCAATCCTGTAGACTTGCCATTGACTTCAAAGGAAATAGACAAAAGAGCTTGACTCCTTTTTTGTTTGCTTTATGCCCTTTCTAATCAAGAGGGCTCACGACTAGGCCTCGGCATCCTTTGCATTCAGTTCTCTGTCCCTGATGAGCACATATGAATTGAGAAGAGCCTTCAAGTAGAACTCCTAGCCAAACTGGTGGCTCCTTACGATCTTTTTATCAGTCTTTCTCCTTCAGTCTGCCTGCCGTATCTGCAATATCTCCCTCTAGTAAAATTCTCCTTAGCTTTCTCTCGACAACTGATCTGTGGTGGTTTATGAGTCCAAGTTCTCTTGTCTCTGTGCATATGTCGAATAATATATGCTACGTTCTCTCATGCAGGGAAAAGTCCTACCTTATTATCATGTGGCTGGAAGATCCCTTGATCTGTGCCTCAAATTGCAGTCCAGAGCCCTGGGTTTTCATACTTATTGCTTCTGCAAGTTTCATAACTAGTTTTTCTTTGCTGTCTTTCTCCTGCTTTTCAACTATTGGTCTTTTTCCAGGTTCACAGACCTGGCATAGTGTTCAAAAAAGTCTTTTTTTTTTTTTTTGGTGACTGGTTCTATCTTATTTGCTTTGACTAATATTAAAAAAATATACTGGAACATATGTATTTTCTCCTTTAGCTCTTTCTCAGACTGCATTTTTTTCCCATTTTTATCTGTATTCTGTATCTGAATAGCAAAGTTTGAATTCTTTGGCATATAATTAGAATTAAAGACATTCTGCCAAGTGGAAAGGTTAATTGAGTCTGAGTCTCCTTTTGAGAAAAAAAAATGCAATTATCATAGAATCATTAATTCTTAGAATCATAGTTTTGGGCTGAATTTGCAGTAGTGATGGGATGGGAATATACATACTTCTTTGTCCCTCCCTTAGTTTTCCTGTTTTTCTGTCAGTCCACTTACTGCTCATCTTTTTTTGGGCACATGGTCCAAGCCTGTACATGGTAAGTTAATAGTCATGAATTTTATAAACATCACTGGAAGAACAAACATTTAATTAAACATGACTGACAGTAACCGTCAGCACTTATATGGTATCAGTGAGTGGTTTAAATTGAATCCGATTTACTCTGCCTTTTAAAAACAGTTTGTATGGATATTTTTACATGCCTGCGCAAAGCTGTGACCTTCAGGTGTTGCTCTTTCTCTTGCCACTTGCCCTTCGTGATGATAAAGAATCGGAGAGACTTGTTCTGCTGGTGCAACCCTGCACCTCCTGACCATATTTTCCTGATACTCACATCTCCCTGCAGGCTGGAGGCAATTGCAGTGCTTGCACTGAAGCTGCTCATGAGCGCAGTCCATAATGGGGTACTCTCATGGACTATCTGTTATTATAAGTTTTCATATCCTTCAGTGGATCTTTGGTTATTAGATCGTTGTGTATTTCTCCTAGTCAGTGTACAGCATACATTTTTGAAGAGATCAAGAGATCAAGCATGTTTCTTTTCTTTTTTTTTTCTAATGGAAAATTATGTTGCTCTCTTTCTTTTTGAGATATCTATGTTTAGACATTTGAGATATTTTATTGAGATATTTGCAGATCTGTTTTCAGGTAAATTTTCTTACAAATTTGTAAAATTGAGGGTACAGGTTATTGTTGAATTCCTATGATTTGTGTGTGTTTGGAGGTGCACACTCTACATTTTCAGCCAAGTAGTTTTTTTTGAAAAGTGAACCTTGAAGGGCTAATCTTCTATTAGTTTATGAAAAAAATCCTTCATTATTTATTAGGGATTTGTAAATTAATATTTATATTTTGCTTAAAATATGTCATTTAAAGGAACATACAGTGTAAATATTTGAGACATTACATGTATTGCAGTGTGTGACTGTAATTCACTAATTGAAAAAAGATCTGCTCAGGAACTTTATTTGGATATTAACAGCCTAATGATGACATGACATACAGGTTTCATGAAAAACTGTATTAGTCTATGTATATTTAATGAAGTACGATCTATTTTTCTTAGTATGAAAATCTCTTTATTGATGAACTATAAATCAAAAGCTAAGTTAGAGACTTAAAATACAATAGCCATATGTTGCCATGGTATTGTAAGTCAAGATAAATGTTGGAGATAATAATGGATATGCATAATATGGTGTAGCAAAACTGTATGAAGAACCTAATAGAGTATTGAATCTTACATGATTTTTATTACTTTGTACCACTCTTTTAAAATAGTGGAGATTGGATATAGTATGAATTTTGCTTGTGGTATCTGGTAATTTCTTTCTTTTTTTTTTTTATTTTTCTTTTTTTGGGTCTGTGATTAATGCTGCATATAATGAAGAGAGCTAATGAATTTCTAATAGTGTAATTTTTGCCCATGTCAGCTCATCATATGTTCAGGTCTTTTGGCTTCATTTAGTTAAGGTACAGATAGTTAAGGATATTGTACTAATCTCGAACATACAATATCCCACTGATGATATTTCTAATTTGTCTCCGTCTGCATGATAACGTTTTCATATCGTTAAAGTATGAATTCTTCTGTCCTTTCCCTTATATGTTATCAAAGCCTAGTTTTGGTCAGCAAGCTCCATTTTTCCAATCTTTTATGCAAGAGAAATCTTTTATGTGTGTTTTCTGAATTTCTGTTTTTGGCATTTGATCTATGCTAATATCTGCTTATCATTTAAAGAGGGTAAAATGCTCTCTAATTAGGTGGTTGGTAAAATTTTGGTACTTTGGCTTTTCTGTTGTTGTTAGCCGTGCATAAAATGCTTTCCTATTGATCAGCGTAGAATAGCCAGGGTTTAAACAGCTGACATCTGCTTACTTTAAAAAAAGAAAAAGAAAACAGAATAACAAACCATTTCAGCCTAATCTACCTCAAATGTGTGCATGTAAATGGGGGTCCATCTATTGACCTGCATTCTTTTCAGTTGTGGATTGGTCCACACGGTTTATGAAACCAGGAGGGCTGATTTGAAATGCAGATGTCGAGACAGTGAACTACACCCTCCCCTTTTTCCTTTGCTGTATCTGTCAGGGTGAAAAATGGCTTGCACAAGGGTCAGTCACCCATACTCACTTAATTACTTTCCTTGGACCTACAGAACTGTCACAAGCTGTGGTGGATGCGGGAGCTGTTCCTCTTTTAGTGCTCTGTATCCAGGAGCCAGAAATTGCTTTGAAAAGGATTGCGGCTTCAACTCTCAGTGATATTTCAAAGCATTCTCCAGAGTTAGCACAGACAGTAGTGGATGCAGGAGCTATCGCTCACTTAGCTCAGATGATCCTGAACCCTGATGCTAAACTGAAGGTACATTTCAAAATTATTATTTTTTTTATCTCAGTTATGCCAGGCATTACTTGCTACTGAACCAAAGGCACTGCTCTGCATATTTATTTAGAAAGCTCTTGTTTCAGACATTATAAAAATGTAACTACATGGTTAGTGACAAAGAGGATTCTGAACATGTTAATGGTTAGCTGTTGGATAAAACTGCTGCTCTGTAAAGAGCAACTAAACTAATCTTTAAAGTGTTTAGAATTTATTTATTTATTTATTAAGAATTATATAGTGCCAGGTGAATATTTTGGTCTTATGCATAAAAACGCATCCTCTAATATTATCTAACATATTTGAAATAAATGCATTTTGCACAATCCAGTTACAAGAATGGGTTTTACACACTTCAGATTATACAATAAAATGGTTAATACTAAATGTGTTGCTATGTCTTAGAATGTACCATCTGATAGTCTGTGTTGAAGATTTTATCACTAGTTTAACTGACAAAAAATTGTTTAATATATTTTTTCCTGTCTAACAGAAACAGAGGACAACATAAAAAATGCCACTTCTAAAAAGTAGATAAAAATCTTTAATATAAGGTCTGTTGGATAAAATTCATGCTATGCACCTTAGCGTAATTTCAGTAGATTTCTCTAAATTCTTTTAAATTATAGTTTTAAATGCTGTGTGTGTACATATATATATATATTATATAGCAAGCTTGAATGGGATAAAACAAAGGAGAAACTTTTATTCAGGAACCAGCGAATGTTCTATGCCATTATATTCGTGCATGAATTGACTCAGTGAATTGTAAAATAGCTGTAATTGTTTTCCCTATCCTGCTTTGTTTTCCTTGATGCAATAGCTTCTTGTGTGCAGGAGGAGTGTGTGTGTTGCAGGCTGCTTGTACGTTGTTCATTTTATAACAATTTTTATTTACTAGCGTCAGGTGCTGTCAGCTCTAAGCCAAATAGCAAAGCATTCAGTGGATCTCGCGGAGCTGGTGGTTGAAGCAGAAATTTTCCCAGTTGTGCTCACATGCCTGAAGGACTCAGATGAATATGTCAAGAAAAATGGTGCAACTTTAATTAGAGAGATAGCAAAGCATACGCCTGAGGTAAAACCTTGAAAATGCAAATACAAGGTCATATCATTAGATTTTATGCTTTAAATAAAACACAGGATTATTCTGTCATTTGTTTTTTGAAAGCGAGGGCAAATAGCTGTTTGGTTTATTTATTGGAAAAATGTGGAAATGCTTGCTGATGTTATGAGTATTGAATATAAACTGTGTTAAGAAATTAGGAATCTTACAATATATACCTGGATACTTCATTCTATCAGATATCAGTGCAGAAAAGGTGTTTTGAACTGGCAGTACTGTCAGCCCTAGATATTTAAAAAAATCATGAGCAAAGCCTCATGAAAGTCCTAATACTGACTCACAGGTCACAAGAACATGTTTTAACAATTATCTATGGTGTGTATCTTTTTTAATGTTTTGGGCTGCAGGGATCTTTTTTTTTTTTAATGATGAGAGTCAAAAATTCACTTTATTATTAAACTACTGATAGTTTCTTGCATTAGCTTGACTCCATTATCTGAGTCCCAGTATTTGTATCTTTTTGACAATAAGAGATATGGGAAAGGGGGATGTTTGCCGAAGTGAATATGAAATAAAATGGAAAAACCTAAATTATGTCAGCTATATAAATCTGTTGGATTGTAGAAGCAATTCAAAGACCCTAAATGAAACGGTGGAATGAAATGCAAACAACATAACGTTGTGGATCACACTAATGCTGAGCACAAAATCACGCTTCTAGCTTAACGAGTGCCAGGGGTTTAAACCTTACGTCTGCGCTGCCGTTTCTTCCGCCTCCACGGGATCTTCCTGGGATCCTCGTGCAAGGGGAGCGGCCGCTCGGGACGCCCCGGG
>NW_010580928.1:532154-551499 GCF_000705375.1 Tinamus guttatus | reverse complement strand
TCGGCAGCCGCACATGCAGGGAAACTCACGGAGAGGTCAGGAGCTGGGGGAGAGCAAAGGGCGGGCGGTCCCAGCAGCAGGGACTGGCTCTGCGCTGGGGCCCTCTGGTTTGAAGTGCACGGGGCTGCGGGCAGACGTGGGACTTGGCCCTCAGCAGCTGCAGTTGGCAGTGGTGTGAACGGTTCTTCCTAAGTAATAGCTTTAAATTTCATCTGGCTGCCTCATGAATAAAACAATCCTGTTTTAGTGGCTTCGAGGCTGCAGTGGATTTCATGTTCACAGAAGTCAACAGGATTGAAACTCCAAATGGTTAAGCTTTGTGCATTTAGTTCTGTCAAGAATGTGTTTCTTTTGTATTGAAAACTTTGTAAAAAAATACTTGGAAATGATAACAATATGAAATCATGTTAATTTTTATGCATTGTTGATATTATATGTAGTCCACTACTGCCCCTCAAGTGATGTGAGAAGTGATATCATTTAGAAAAACACATGTAGGATAGCCTTATTTAAAGAGCCACCATCAAAGAATATAGACCTGATTATAATTTATAGCCAGGCTAGGGTTTGACATTCTGGGGGAAACTTCCTTGCCCATCAAGTATGTTCCCTGGATATCTCTTTTAGGGTGCTCTAACATGGCAAAGGGCACAGTCCCAGCTGGTTTTGAGCAGCTTTGACAGTTGTTCTTGGCTTCACACCTCAGCGGGGGGATCCACAAGGGCTGTTAGGCAGCAGCGGAGGTTATCCAGCGTGCAGGTGCCAGAAAGGGCCTTTCCCTCTGTCCCTCCACAGGTAGCCTCGTGTTGGCACAGAAAATAAGTAGGCAATGGTGTTGAGGAAGACATGGCTCTGTAGGTGTATCTTTAAAGTCATTCACGTGTAGACTTTCACTGCATGATTCTTTGGTGGATACTCATGGAGTTGAGAATATGTCATTCCATGCCATTTGTCCTCAGGAATCCGCAATCCTGATTTCCTTGCTGCAAAGTCGATCACAAACAGTGTAGCAAAGCAGTTTCATTGCTGGGAACTTCATGGTGCACTCGGTGCCCAGCAATGAGTGTGATGCATCAATCTCGTTCCAGCTTTATTTTGTAAATCAGGGCCGATACAGTTAAAGACTCCTGTAATGTAGTGCTTTATGCCTGTAGATACTTCACACTATCTAATCTCCTTCATTTATCTTTTCAGCTTTCACAGCTTATAGTAAATGCAGGTGGAGTTGCTGCTATAATTGATTGTATTGGCAGCTGCAGAGGGGCTGTCAGGCTGCCTGGCATCATGATGCTTGGCTACGTAGCAGCTCATTCGGAGAATCTGTCAATGGCAGTGATCATCTCCAAGGTTAGCTCTTACTTTGTCTTCTTCCTATAATTCTTCAGTGTATTCTCAGAAAAAGACACAAATTCACACAGGCAGAGCACGTATTTGGAGACAGAATTATGCACATTCTGTTGATAAATGCACTTTTTAATAATGTCGTCACTTACCATGTCTGAAAGTATGTCACAGCTGATCAAACTGGGTCCTTACGAAGTTAAACCTTCGTAAGATGTTATGGTGGGTTAGTTTGTGAACATCCATTCACAAAGGGATGAATCCTCAGCCTAGAAAAAATAAATCAGTGAATTTCTATGATCTGTTTTCTTATAAAATGTTTAATTTTGGCTAAATCAAAATCAATTTTGAAAGAAGAATTTTTAATGGCACATTTTTATTGCCTTAGCATGACTTTGCTCACGCTGCTAGAATATCCTTGCAACAGAAGTGCTCAGACTTGCAAAGATTTGTAAATATTGGTTTCTCAAACGTATCATAGTTTGATTCAGTCGTGCAAGTGATAGAAGCTTTCAAATGATTTTAGCTTGGTGCTATACATTTTCACGTCTAAATAAATTTGCTAGGCAATAATATGGAAAGGTGGGAATTTGTAATACCTGAAATAGGTGAAATGAGTGCCTGGCATAATATTCTGGTATGAATAATGCTGACTACAAAATGCCAGGAGAAAGGAAGTAATTTCACTGGGCATTGTTGGCCCACTTTTACACTGTGTCAGGCTTTTGAAATTTGCTGTCTGAATGGAAACAATGAAACAATAAAAACTGAGGAACAGAAATGTTGTCTAATAGGAATGCAAGGTAAAAATTAGAAATCACTATGACTTAACATTAATAATTATGCACAAAGGGCAGAAATTATCAAAAATCCTTCCCCCTTCTGCATTTGAAAAGCTGGGGAACGACACTTCTGTCTCATTCCAGTCTGGAGGTCCCTTTTCCTTGGAGGAGCCTGTGTCTGTTCGCTGACAATAGATAGGGATGCCTAGAACAAATGTGCTTTCGCTGTTAAATGCCTCAAATTACATGGAATGAATATAGGATTAAGTTGATACAACGGCACCTAACTGACAAAAAGTAAAAAATACTAATGGTTGCACCTAGAACTGAAAGGAAGTGCAGTGAGAGATTTGTAGGCCTGCATGTAAACTCTCATGAATTTCATATTTCATATCAAGATTGTTATAAATGCCTCCGCCTCTCCAAACAGATCCAAATTGCAGTTTTTAAAATTTTTGTTCCAGATGGAGCCAAGCTTTGTGGGGTGGGCTGTAATGCCGAGGGCATGTCTTCCTGCCCTGGGCCCATTTGAAAGGAACGCGCTTTGACGTAACCAGGTGCAGTCACGCATCTGAGAGGCTAAGCTTTAAAGACATAGTTAATTTGGAGTAGAGATGTACTGTATCCTGAAAGGATGAACTGGGGAAACTGTTTGGGGGAGGGAGTCAAAATGAACCCCCCACTTCAGTAGTCTTGTGCTGCAGAGCTGTGGCAAAAATGACAGTTCAGTCCTTTGATGTATTAAAGAGTGGATGATGAAATATTAATAGAAGAGAGAGGTTAATCTATCTTTAGTACTAGTGATACCACAGTGGGATACTGTGTACCCTTATCTTCCCTGTGTTTGAAAATAATCCTGAAAAAAACTGAAGAGGGTGTAGAAAAGACTCAAAAATGATGCAGGGGATGAAAACCGTCTTCTAGTTAGGGTTACTGTACCTAAACTATTGTGAAACGGCTCCTGTTTAAGTACCTTCTGGATGTAAAATACCAGCCGTCAATGGCTCTATAGTCCTGTGGAGAAAGGATAAAGACTATGATGTGGAACCAGCAGAACTTCCGTTACAGATGGAAGAAAGTGAAATATCCCCTGAGGTCTCCCAAACAAATCTTTCTGAAAGTTATTGGATGAGCCAACATGAGTTGCTGTATTCAAGAAAGGGTTTGTGAGGTGAAATTTAGTGCTGTGGATAATGGCATTAAAAAAGAGTTAGATAATTTAATGATTGAGCCCTTCTGATCTTAGACCTCTTTTATAGCTTCATAAGCACTAGAATTGGTGTATTTTCTGTGTGACAAAGCCAAAACCTTTACTCTCAATACAGCCTGAATTGTGTCATGTATTCCTTCGAACCTTTAACCTTGCTGTGCTGGCTCAAACTGCCTTCTGACTTGGAGTATTGAATTTGTGTTTCAACTGTCTTTCAATCTGTCTTTCAACTGGGTTTGAAAAGACTATTAAAATTCTTGCTGGTCATGATGTTAAAAAAAAAAGACAGCACTAGCATATGATCTCTTACAGGTTGTTCTAGAGGAAGAGTGTAAATAGAGAAACATTTTCTAAAGATCTGTGTCAGTTTAAAGTTGTCCTTCCCTGATCTGGATTTGTGAAGGTTGTGTTTCTGATGAATACTACAGGGAATACCACCACTGTGTGCTTGTTTGATAGAAGAAAATGAAGATCATATTAAGGCAGCAGCTGCTTGGGCCTTGGGCCAGATTGGCAGGCACACTCCTGAGCATGCACGTGCCGTGGCAGTAGCAAATGTGTTACCCACCCTGCTTTCCATGTATATGGACACACGCAGTTCAGAAGATCTTCAAGTGAAAGCAAGTATATTCACCATATCTGCAATATGCAGTATTTGTTGTAAGCAACAGATATAAGTTCTTGTAAAGTGCTGAATGGTATGCATTTTTACTGATGCTTGCGGAGACAAATTTCCTGGGTGCGGAGGGCCTGAGAGGTTTGGGACCATTTATTAGGCCTGGCTGGTCCTAATGTGTGTGCATATTGCCAAATCATATGACACAGCCATAGCTGCATAGTCCCTCAGTTCCTTCTTCTGTCAGTTTATGTCAGACCTGCTTTCTCCCAGAAATGCTGTAATTTCTCGTAATTGTCCATTTTTTAAGTATTTTCCTTTTGAGGAAGTATAGTCTTTTGTACAAAGTGTTGCACTGCTTGCAAAATTGTTCACAGTATTGTAATAAAACAGTAACAAAAAATCAAGGCCCTGTTCTTGGAAGCTTGGAACAACTCACATCTAGGGCTTTCCTAGCACAAGAGTTGGTAGAGTCGGAATTTGTTATTTTTGTGCAGCAGTACACGAACTGATTTAGCAGTGTAATATGACAGGATATGGTTTCCCATTTTGTACTGCTCCCTTTTATATTCCACTGGAGTGCGATAAATTCCAGAGCTGTGAAATAAGAAGGCAACTTTTGCATAGTCATTTTAAGTGGTCACCAAAATATCAAGGCTGGACCTATAATCCCATAGTATCCAGCATCCTGTCCCTTATGCAGAATCTGGGCACCGATACGCAATTCCTTATCTCTCTCCCTCTCCCTCTCTTCCTGGATGGCTGTGCACTGTGCTGCTATCCCAGACCTGCAGGCTCTCCTAATAAGCCCCTTCTAAAATATGGTATTTTAAACTGTGGTTTGATTTAGATCTCTTATTATATTACAGCACTTCAATTTACATAAAGGGCCTGCTTCTGCTTCCATTGTAGTAAAAGGAAAATTGCCATTCTTTGACTGTAGATAACATAATAAGTCTACGATGCACTGTAGGTTTTGAGGTTTAATAAATCTAAGTAGAAAATTGATTCTTTGTTAAGTAACCTGATGGATATCATAGTTTTTGTTCAGAAATTGCTCTTTGAGAATTCTGATCAATTTGCTTTTCTGATCAGACTTTAGTGATATGTAATGTGAATTCTCATTGTTTTGTTGATGTCTTACCAGCAAAATTTTATTTTGCATATCAATAGACTAAAAAAGCCTTAAAGAACATCCTGCAGAAATGCACATATCTTCCAGCACTGGAACCTTTGCTGCATGATGCTCCTCCCAATATTCTGAAGCATATTGTTGGGCAGTTCAGCAAGGTAAGAATGAGCTCTGCTTGGTAGGTAACAGGTTAATTGTTTTCCATTTAGCAAAGCAGTTAACACCATTCCAAACACCAAGTATCCCTAAAGGTGGTTGTTCTCTCAGGATCCCCAAGCATTCCTTTTAGAAGTAGCTTGGACCATCCTGCTCTTTTGTCTGAAACAGCAAGATACTTTTAATTTGGAACTTATCATAATTCGTTTTGGCCAGAGGAAAAACAGTTGTTTATAAGCAAGGTAGGTTTTTTCTTCCTCCTTGCTTCTGGGATTGAGTAGAATACTAAGCCTCATGCAAGTATTTTTGCTGAGCCAATGTGTCATATAAATCCAAGTCACATCTGTTTTAGACCAAGTACAAGTGGTCTGTACAGGAGTGACTTAAGTCAGGTATTTTACAGTGATGTAAGACAAAGGTTTTCCCATTTCTGTCCTTAATAATTTTCAGTTCCAATAATGAAGGAAGTGCAGGAATATCGATTCTTTTCTCATCCCTCTCAAATCTGAAATTGTTTATTATTAGCCAAATTGCCTATTTGGGTGCAGCATGCAGAAAGTGATACACTTTAACCAAGATAATTCAGATTATGAAAAGAATTGCTGATTAATCAGGAGATTTCTGGTGTCTGCTATGTTTACCAGCTGCTGGGAATCCTGCTCAGCTATAGACCTTTCTTTTCTGACATACTGTATGGCACGATCTACCAGCATGTGAAGTGAGGCTGTCCTGGTGATGTGTTCTTCCTGGAAATGGCTGCATGAAACGCTCTGATTACCACGGATCTGAAAGCAATACTGTTTATATTCCTGACTAAATTGCTGCAGTTTGGTCTGTCTGCTCCTCTTGCTGAGCCTGAACAAAGTGATTTGTTCAGAACCCAGAGCGTTCTGCTCCTGTGTGCTGACTGGGAGCATCCATGAGTTGAGCACTGAGTAACTGGAAGGGCCGGGTGCTGCCGCTGCTGGTGCCTCCTTGGCAGCTCCTGCCATGGGAGGTGTGTGGAAACAGCTGTTTTTCCAGGTCCCAGCACGGAAAGGCCCTCATGTGGCGCGTGCCTCATGGAGAGGGCTCCGCACGCCCCTGGGTTTCTTTACCTGCTGCTCAATTTTGTGCAGCCTGGAGGTGCCAGGGAAATTAAGACTGTTGGCTGATACCCATGACAGGACAGTTGTCCTTCTCTTCATCCATCCTTTTAGGCAGTCCAGTCCACCCTGAAGGCTCTGTTTCACCCATAGACCCAGTCAAATTTATGACTTAATTTGTCCACCCAGTCTGAACGCTTACAGAGTGTTTTTGCGTACGCAGCACATAACTCTCAGAGTTGGTTTTAAACCCATCTACGTTTTTTGTTCTAGACACAGCTGATATCTTGCATTATCTCTTTTATGCGATCGCAGCCCGTGGGCCTGCGGACTCCGTGTTGTCATCGCGCCGGCCCGGCCCACCCCCGCCTCCTCCCGTGTCCTCCGGACACAACGGCGCGTTGGCGTCGCGCCGGGAGCGCCGCGCGCATTGTCTGGTCGCTTCTGCTTCTCATCCCCCTTGGCTGCACAAACTTCTCGGGTCTGCTCCGGGTGTGCGGATGTGTGTGTTTGCAGAAGGCTTCCATGGCTACACAGTGTGCTGTGTGATTTTAATATCTAGGAATTTAATAGTAGCATGTAATGCCTCAAGGCTGCATTGTTCACTTGCAAGAATTCTCAGTATTGTTTTCATGCAATAATCTATACTAGATCATTATGATGATATAAAATTCTGCTCCACAATTAAACTGTGGGAATTGACATAAAAGACCTGAATAACTTGGTTTAAGTGGAACAGATGCTGTTGTTATTCCATGTTCATATTGTGTTTTTATTATCTATTTAATCTCTGCAATCATATTCTCTTTGTAAAAATGATTTAAGAAATATTATTTACATAAATATAAATATTCAATTCAATATTTTAATATGTGTTATGTATTAAGTGTATGTTAAATTATGTTAAAACAATAAAGGGCTGGTTTATGTTTTCTTTTTTTTTCTGCCCAACTGCATGTGAAAATATAATAGTCATTACAGAAGTTGCACCTACGATGTGTTTCATTTTATCTGTCCTCTGAATTGAAAACAAATAAACAATATTTGAGTCTAGTAGCACAAAGATTCCTTTTAAAAAATCATGTTTTTATGATGTATTTCTTTGTGTATAGGTGCTGCCCCATGACAGCAAAGCGCGGCGTCTCTTTGTGACAACCGGTGGTCTTAAAAAGGTTCAAGAGATTAAAGCGGAGCCTGGGTCACTTCTTCAGGAGTACATCAACGCCATTAACAACTGCTATCCAGAGGAAATAGTGAGGTATGGAAAGTCTAAACGGCTCATGTTTACAGCATTGTTAGATGTTCTTCACAGAAGCATCAGAAAGCAAGCATTTAATGTACAAGATTAACTCTTTATGTGAATTTTGCTTTTATTAAGCAGTGTCACCTTTGGTTAGCTGCCCCTTTAGTAACTGCAGCACTAACCACAAAAGTTAGATATGTACTTTTGAACACTTTCTGCTTTTTAATTGTCTTGGGATCAAATTTCTTTGTCTCTAAACAAAGCCCTATATCAGGCTCTTGCAGGGAGCCTGGAAGGGAAGCCAGTCCCGTTCTGTTCAGACAGACCATGGGGCTTCAGCACAACCTTGCTCATAACTGTGAAGGTTTGGGGGAAGGTTACCCTTTCACAGTTGCTTATCTGTGGGCTTCCCAGGCCACAAAATACAGGTGCTCATAGATCTTTGGTTGCATCCTTGACCTCCCTAAAGAGCCGATACAAATAGCGCATTTGGAGGCTCTTCCTGAGCAGAGCATCCAGGGGCTCTGCTGCGCGGTTGCTCTGCCCCAGCTGCCCTTCCTCCCCCTGCCCCCAGCCTCATCATGAGGCTTAAGTGTTATATAAAAGGACCATACACCAGCTGTCTGCACCAAGGTGAACTTTGCCCTTAATGAATACAGAAGCACTATTAAATAGCTTACAGTCAAAATGTCACCATCCTAAATTGTAATAATGAGAGAAATGTCCTTCTGGATTGTAGATACCCATTTACCAGTCCTTACTTCCATCAACACCTCAGAAGCATGTTGTACTCTTGCACTCCCTCTACAGGCTCTGAAATTCTGCATGATCATTTTTAATTGTAGCAGGAGTTCTTTAGCTAATAGTAGCCACGAACTCAGTCATGCAAAATGAAGCCCTATTTGTCTCCATAAAAATAAGTCAGTCAAAGCTGTTGAACGGACAAAAGCAAAATCATAAAGAAACTTTATTCTGCAGCTGCAAATAGGGATACTTCAGAGGGAAAAGGGACATTTGCTTACACTTTTCTGGATATAATTAATGTTTATCTGTGGTACAGATGCTTTTTTTTTTTCTGTAAACAAAACAAAGTTACTCAAATAGGTTGTGATGTAATAAAAAAAAAGACCCCTTCAAGCATCTCCTGTGTGTGGTAGAATGATGTTGGTTCCGCTCCCTGAGGCAAAGCTGCTGTAATAAACTCCAGCTCTGGATTTGTCCTGGAGAACTGTTGTTTCACACTCTTAGCAGACTCAGGATAATAACAATGCATTGAAAAGTTAGCTTTACAACAAGAAAACTAGTAGTAGTTTTAAAAAGAAATACATTATGCAGAAACCATAATCCTCCAGAAAATGAAAATCACCAAGAAGAAAGGGTCTTCCTTAATGTGAAAACATCAGGGATTTCTGCTTAAATACGTTTTAGGCATGCATTGTGTGGAAGTGTTTCTCTTTATAGTTAAAGCTTCCAGCATTCAGAGATGACAACTTACATGCCTGCAAAAGCAGGACTATAGTGTGATGTATATTTTTAGAATAAAACAGCAATAAATTTCAGGTACTCTGTTTAACCTGGAAAACAAAAACTAAATACAGCTTTGCTGACATTGGTGTGTTGGAAGTCCACAGCTGGTCCATTTGGAAACCCAGCTGGATGGCAGCCAGTCAGTAATGGCACCATAGGGCTCTGCCCTAGAGAAAATCTATTGGAAATCTCCACAGTGAGCTAGCATTAGAGAAAGAAGGTGATTGTAGTAGAATTTTGTTCCAGAATCAATGTTACTTGCATTGATATGAGCTTCATGTTTGTGCTGTGTGCCTGTATTTCATGGGCAGTGCGAGAATACTCTCCCCCGGCAGCCTATGGCTCCACATTCATGCATGTGTTCAGGCTGTTATGTTAAAGGCCATAGTTTCTCAAGAACTTAACATCTACATTTCCCAATAAAGACAATGCTGTTAGTTGCTTAGGCTATCCAAAAACTATCCAGGTATCTACATGCCCTAAAGGAAGCTAAGCATTTTTTGAAATCTTGACTTTTATCTATAAATAATAACATAAGGTGAAAAGCAGATTCTTAAGCACTGCTGGGGAGTAAGTACAGAATTCCTTGACCAATGTTTAATGCTTGGATTTTTTTTTCTAATCAATACAAATATAAATAGAGTTTCATTACTTAGCACAGGACACGTTTTGTAGTCTAATGCCCAAAAACCATTTCTCTTTCAGGTATTATTCGCCTGGATATTCCGAGATTCTTCTGGAAAGGGTGGAAAGTTATCAGCCAGTTTTATAAACTTTGATTTTTTTATTAGAGCTGTATTTCACATTTATGCTTTTATGACCGCAATTCAAATATAACTGTTAAAACTCTTCCTAGATTGTGAAATCTCATTCTACTGTGTGATCCACTGAAAGACCTCAGCACTTCCAGAAAGATATACTTTGTTCTTTATAAAGTTATTATAATTTCTTACTCCTTTTTGTTTTCTTCTAACATCGCTACCAATTACTACAGTATGTATCTGGAATTTCAGGCGGGGGCGATGGTTTATCACAGTAACTTTGTAGAATCAAGTCATTTCATTCTCCTTCTACAAGAAATGTTTGTGATTATCTCATTCAAATTTTAGCCTTCTCAATACTTTATCCATTTTCTCCTTTTGCCTTTGTGTATTGATCAGAGCTTCCCCACCTTGGTGAGGGGAAAAAGTGCTTTTTCTAACTGTGAAATTCATTCCGTCCTGAGATATCTCCTACCACTGTCTTTCAGAAAGTGGTTTGATTTTGCATTTCCAAACATGTGCATAACTACAAAATAAAAAAGCAATGAGATCTGATTGTGACAAAAAGAACATATTCTGCATGAGACATTGGTGTTAAGGATAAGACATCTGCACAAGTCCTCATCATTAAGGCAGGATTCACTGTGGAGGGATGGAGCAATGCGTGGTTGGGTGTATATATCTCTGTCCCTCTTGGAAGGGAAAGGGTGAACCCGGGGCTTCCAGGGGCACCACGGCAGGACCCTGCGGGATGCTGCCCCACTTGGCTCAGTGGGGCTCAGGAAGAGTCAAGAATTGCTCAGCTGCAGGGACACTGTTAGCAAACTTTTAAACAGAGAGTAAAGCTGAAGATACTTGACTCCCACTGATTTGTGTGTTGAGACTAAGGTTGTCCTGTTCTCTTCAAGAAGAGGAATTGCTGCAGAACTGAGTTCAAACCCATCCGGAACTCGGACAGTTTTGAACTTGCAGACCACACATACCTGGAGCGTATTGGAGGTACTAACTCTTGCTTCTCTGTAGGATATTCTGGGAATACTTTTGTCCTGTTGTATAATGTGAAAAGACTTCTACATTCTACTTATTCCTCTGATGTACCATAGTAGGAGAGAGCAACATATACCTTACTAGTATTCATTAATATGATATTGTCACCTACTTTTTTTTGTTGTTGTTCTTCTAACCATTTTTATCTTCTTAATATGTGACTTTTTTTTTCCTCCAAAGAGTAATAAACAAGGTTTTTGGAATGGGATGCTGAAATATGGCTACCACAGTGGGAAGATGATATTTGAAAACCTCTACAGGAAAGAAATTTGTCTTACTTTCTTAAATGTATTAAATGAGCAAGGTTATAAAACAGTCTCTTCTATTACTTGTAAAACAGGAGCAAAGACTTACAGCAGTTGGAAATGATTTAGAGTGGGTTTTCTCTGCCAAATTCTAAATTACTATTTTCTTTTATTCTTGTCAGCATCTTCAACAGTTTACAAAAGCCTTGATGGGCTATCTTGTGCTAAGGCTTAATTCCCCAGGGGCCTGAGCTCCTGCTGTGAGGTCCTTGGTGCTCTCAGCTGCTGTGCAGGAGGAGCAGGGGATGCAGCACGTCTGGCTGTGTGGAGTCCTAACTGCAGTGGGGACTGTTGGTGTCATGAATGCTGCTATAGAAACCATTTCTGCTGGGTTCTTCCCTTAGCCCACACCAGAATGAACTCTTGGAACTAACTTGAACCAAATGTTTTCCCTTTTGGCTTTCACATTCTGATGCTATTAATGCTAGGGCACTAGTGGAAGAACACTTTTCACTAGGCTTGATGCCCAATGAATTTTTGCACAGGCATTATGCATACCTAAAAATGAAATCCTACCCATTTCTAATGGAGACTGTAATGCAAGGACTTCCCGAGAATTTGACAGGAGCTGAAGCCTTTATTTCCCCTAGGAGAGCAGAAATGCTGTCCAGGGCTGGGGCAGTTGTGGTGCAGAGGGGAGGCAGGGTAGGGCACGTAGCTGTGCGCTCACAGCTGCCCCGTGCGCTCGGGGGCTGCACACACACGTCGCTAACGTGCACGTTTTGTGTGGAGGGAGCCAAGAGGCTGCAGGCCCCGGCGGATGCGCTCCCGCTGTGCCAAACTGCGCTACCCTGTGAGGATTCCACAGGGTTAAGTATCAGTGCCTCAACAGTCTGTTCACAGTCTTTTCAACCTCTTTCTGACTCCCAACAAAGGCAATGATTGCACCAGGCAAATCTTCAAAGTGATCTGATTGTGCAGCATGCCCTCTAAACCAGACCTAGCATAAATATGTCTTTATAGCCATTATGCAGTTTATTCCTAGGCCAACGGAAGCGTTTGGCCTCCTGTCACAGGGCCCTCTCCAGGAGGGAGCACATCCCATCGGTGACGTGCCAGGGCCTCTCAGCCACGCTCAGAGACCCCCGGGCTGCTGCGGGGCATCACGCAGGCCCCTGGGGCTGGAGCGTCCCCGGAGCCTGCGCAGGGCAGTGCGGGTCTGCGCCGGCCTCAGCAGCAGCTTGAGCATGGATTCGTATTTAGACTTGCACTGCTAGGGCCAGCGTTACTTTTTCCTCTGTAGTGCTTCACTAGGTCTGATGCAGAGTGTTCCTATCTCATCCCTTGTTTGGCTTAAGCCATCGTCTAAAACTAGATTAATGTCTGTAATTGCTACTTTGGCAAGCTGCAGCTATGTGTCGTTTGTCTCAATTTCATAGAATAAAATATAGATTTGCATTTTAATTCATTGTGTAAATGCTGTTTTCATGCTATTTTGTGGCTGCGGTACTAGGGATAATGAAGAACAGACTCATTTTGGAGCTGAGCCTGATACCTTTGGATGTCTGTCTCACCTTACCACCCAACAGTGCCTGCATTTCTCCCTCTTAGCTGAAGGATGGGGAAGAGTTTCAAGTTAGAGTTCTTCTCACAGAGTAGGCACACAAACTAAAAGTAAACCAGCACTTTGGCCTTGAGAGCAGAAGTAGATTTAAGCAGAAAGATCATTTTATCGGTTCCTTTGACTCTAGCATGGAGGCTTTTGCATTCAAGGCTTTGCAGATCTTCTCTGAGGGCCCCAAGACATGATTTTTGTCTATGTTACTTCATATGCTGTTATATCTACAGGTGTAAGCTAGGGCCTTGAAGGAACAAGCGAATTCATAATTTTTCCCTTCAGCGGATGAATTAAATGGCGTACAAAAGCTCCCTTCTTTATCAGACCCACCAGAACCTAAGAGCTTCTACCTAGAGGAAATTCAAGAAGTTCAATAGTCACATGTATGATCTGGTCTGCGTTTCCAGGGATTTACCAAGAGATTGCTTTATCTTACCTGAAGCAATCAATATGCCGGAGATCTTCATTTTAAGAAACAAACAAAATGTAGAAGCAAGTGAATGGAAATGATGAAGGAGGAAATGAATCTCACAAAGCAAAGCATGAAGTTACTGTCATTAGGAGGTGGATGGGGTGCTGGCAGATCCCCACTGTTCCTGATTTGGTCTAGGGGGTTTGAATTCCACAGACAGGGAGGATTAATTAGAGCCCTCTGGTTTCTGAGCGCAGAGAGGTGGCTGCCTGCAGTCCCATCACGCCTCTACCTGTCCGAAGGGCTGCTTGGGGTTGCGTATCTCACTTGCTTCAGTTTTAGATCTCACTGTGTGGACAGGGTAGCAAGGAAGTATGGACTAGCCCTAGACTGTAAAGCCAGTCACTTGCACTGACATAAGATTCCCTTTATGGGCTTGGATGACGATTTCATCACTGTGTATATTCTCTTCTTAGCTGTGAGTTATCTGTTATACTCCTCTATTAACTTACAGACGTGCTGGAGGGCTTAATTCAGGTGAGAGAGACAGATACAGCAGGTTTTCACTTCTTTATAACTAATACCATGTTCAGAAATGAAAATTATTCAAGAACTTTCAAATTGTACCTAAGAAATCTTTGAGAAGCTGATTTTCATAATTTGAATTGAACTAAAAAGCCTGTGGATTGTGTGAGTTTTCTCATGTGATAAAATTTGAAGGAATCCAAGAGAAAGAGGAAATTACAATGTCTCTCATGACTGTACTAAAACTATTGATGTCATTTTTCTCTAATGCTTAATATTGATGCTACCATGCTATATTCTGCAGTCAACGCTATAATTTAGCTAGTGAAAATACTAATTATGTTATTACCGTTGTACCATAGTTCAAGATATTGCATAAAAGATTGAATTAGAAATACATATAAGCAGTACTAAAGCATATTTTAGTGATGAGAATGCTTTTCATACCAAGAAAGCTATTACTGAACTGTGCCATCCTTCACAGGGAGCTGCTCTCACTTGGGTGAATCATGGTCCTTAGTGGTCTGTGTTCTCTTCCACACAGAGGTCTGATCACGAGGTAGCTGGGTGCTTCCTGAAGAGCTGAGCACCATCAAATTTGCTGTCTGTAGTAGAAACTAGTTGTGTTCAGTGTTGGGAACTAGCAGCCTGTAGGCAGGAACTATGGGGAGGTACCAAAGTCGCCAACAGATTTCCACAAAGATTTTGGCAGCTTTTTTCTTCCTTGATAAGAAATACATTTGTGACTAATTCCTATCTCCAGTTTGAGTTGAGTCATAGGTACTCAGTTTAACTTTGGCCATTCCTTTCATCATAAAAATGTGCAGGGGAGATACCCTGTTAGATTTCTTACTTTAAATCTAAGTTCTTGATTATTTCTGCATCAAAATCAGTGGCAAAACTCTTCATAACCTTGTGGCAAGATTTGTGCCCTTTGTTCCCAAAGAAGTTTTATCTTCAGTCATCCAGACTTGTGATGTGTTTCATTGCTATTGTCATATTTTCTGATCATTGTCATCATATGTCTGATGTTTTCTGTGCATGCTAAAGCAATTGTCAGCCTGGAAGGTTGGATTTTTACCAAGATTGAGCCTTTGTTGCCCAACAGTGCTATAATTATGTTTTAGTCTATTGAAAAAAAGGCAATGTAGATGTCTCGTGGAATTATGTTTATGAGAAGACTGAAGCTTCATTTATTTGCAATATCATTAGAGCTCTGAGACAGGTTTATAGCCTTGTACATGGTGTTGGTTTAGACAGAGTATTTATTTGGTCACACCCAGCCAAAGGTTTCCTTACTAAATTAAAATAAATGCTGGTTAGTTCAATGAATTACAAAGATATATAGCATAATTTCTCAAGTCGCAGAAAATGAGCCCCAACACTGGAAATCAGTAGAGGATCAAAAATGATGTATGTACTAGGTTTAATATAAACAAAGAGGGAAGATAGTTTACTGAGGTAAGTTCATTTCTTATGATTCAAGTCATGTATAAAATTGGGAAAGAACAGCTCCTATTTGTAATCTGCTCTGACATTTGTATAACCCCTCCCCATAAATGTGTATATATATATATATATATGTATGTATATACACACACACACACACAGATGTCCTTACAAGCATGGTCAGTTGAGACCATAATATATTCTAGCCTTACTTTCACAAGACTTTCACCTGTAAAGCATCTTTACTGCTTCTTGGCTTTGGGAGAGCAGGTCATTCCACGTCTTCTGCCCATTAATACCAGTTTTATGGTACTAATTTCTAATAGGGTCTGCCAAATCCCACTTGATTCCCACTGTGGTGAGAATCAGGCCTTGGATCAATGTCACCTCACCAGGAACAGTCCTGCTTCTTGCTGGGGACAAAACAGAAGTGATGAAATGACTTTTCTTTTCCTCCAGCAAAAAAAATCGGAGGATAAATTTCCAGTTTTAGATGGGAGGACAGTAGAAAATATTTCAAAACTTTGAGAGACTGGCTTGAGCTCTGCGTCACCCGCTCTGCAGAGGATGAGTCAGAAAGGGCACTTGGAAGAACTGGCGACACACTGGTGGTGCAGCAGTTACCTGCTTTGGGAAGTGAGTACGTGGGGAGCTGCATGTTTCTGTCTCAGTGGTGAGTAATGTCTCCTTTTGGAGTGGTCGTCTAGAGCTCTGGGGGGCTTGTCATCATGTCTGCTGCTGCCGTGGGGCCAGGCACTTGCGCCTGGTCTGTGGTGGTGGTGCTGCTGCTGCTCATGCCAGCGTGACGCTGCCTCGTGATTCCTACACACAGCCTTGCTCCCTGGGAACTGCAAGGAGAATAACTTCACCAAGTCTGTCAGCTGTGTGGCAGTATGAAACTGTCCTCTGTTCAGTCACTCCAGAGCAAATCCTACCCTAGCTTCTCCGTGAGGACTGCAAGGGCTTGGGGCACACCAGAACATGGGGCAGCTTCCAGGAGAGCAGGAAGAGGGCAGGGCCTGTGCTCATGGCCGTGGAGATGGAGCGGGCACCAGGCTGGCCTTACCTGCAGGGCTGGCTCCCCATCGCTGCCCAGCCAACACGTCAGGCTGCGGGAGCTGTGGGTCCCATCCAGCCACGGTGCCACTGCTTGGGCGAGATGTGGGGAGGCCCTCCTGCTGCTGCCGGCATCGCAGGGGGCAGCGGGAGGCTTCATTAGTGCTTTGAAGCTGAAAGCTGCCATATGAGTGCTGAGTGTTATTACTGTTTACTGAGCTGATCAATGCATGGCTGACCTTAATTCATTTTCTTGTGGTAATTCTCTGGGTTAAAGTGGAGAAAACGAAGCATTTTGATGACAGTGTTTTAAGAAATTGCTATTTCAGAAGTTATGGCTGTGCCTGTGATGCATGATCCATCTGACAGCAAGGGTGCGAAACTTGGCTTTCATTCTGAGGTGTGGAGCTGCAGTTTGGATCATTTCCTTATTTTTCCATCTTTTTTTTTTTCCCCCAGGCATGACCTACTAGTCACAAAATCTGCTAAAATTTTGCCACTGACTCCAATGATCATGAGGTCATGCACTGCGATCTTAGGCCTAAAGAAAAGCCAACTACCACAATTTTTTTTCTTTAGAACCTGATTTTGTGTTCATGCTAGTATAGCTGTCCAATTGATTATTTGTTAAATTTGCTGTTTCACTTATAATGGACTATTGCTTGAGCAGCTGTATTAAAATATTTTAACTACTCTGACCTAAGCAGCAGTTTTTAAGAGATAAAAAACCTAAAGATGAAAGATGAAAAAGTCCAGTAGTGTCCTTTTTTTTTCATGTGTTTATTTTTTAAACTGATTTTGAAACTGCTTCACAGGTAATTTAGGTTCATCTGCATAATGCAGGAGAGAGAGGAGTGAATGCTGGTTTGCTGGTTTACTGCAGCTTGTTTTGTGACTGCCTGAGAAAAATGAGTCTTTTACCCTCTTGAACATCATCTGGAGTTATAACAAAATGTGTTCTCAGCTGGATTCCTTCTATGTGAAATGAAACAGAGCTGCATCTGTACACACCTAAAAAGGACATATAACTACAAAAGATATTGAAAAGCTGTATTTTGCTGGCTCCCTGGAGAATTTTCTGTAATCTTAATGAAAATTATTTGAATCTTGAAGGATGGATATGCCTCTCCCTTCCCCCAACCTCAGCAGTCTAAAGGACCAGACCTGGAGTTCTTTTTATGTATTGCCAAGTCACTTGAGACGATGCTAGTGTGAAAAAGCCTAGCAATAGCTAGTGAAGGAACTAAAAAATAATAATATATTTTTCAAAAGGCTGTAAAAAGTAATTTGAGAAAAATCAGTAGCAGAATAGTATTTAAAAAAGAAGCTAATTAAACTTCAGTTGAATTTTCAATCCAATCTGTTGCAGATGCATGAAATGTGGTGCTAGTGTGTTTGAGTCCTGGGGTGACAGTGCAGAAAAGTAAAATGAACACATGAAAGCGAGCGCCGAGCGGTGCTGCAGACGGGCCCTACCGCTTGTACGAGAACCTCCAACCCTCACACAGGTCAAAGCTTCTGTCAACCCGTGGCGGATGCCCACCGAAGGAGAGGTGCCTGGGCCGGGGTACACCGTGTCAGGAGGCAGCGGCACAGTTCCCATTCGCACTCCCACCCGGGGCCATAGGGGCATGACCAAACTCTGCAAGAGGACAGAAGTGTGAGGAAGCCGGGAGCCTTGCAGCATGGAGACTGTGGGCAGCAAGCAATATTTTAAAGCTTGATATAAATTCTTTCCTATTTAACTGCTATCGACTACTGTAGATTGGCCAACCATGTGAAGGAACAAAACAGTGGAGGCATTTGATCTTACTGTAAAATGCAGTAGAAACCCTCCTCACTAGAAGAGTGTTTTTCTTCAGTTCTAAAAGCACTTAGGCCTTAACTGTCTTATGTTGCCATATTGTTGAGCCCTGAGGGGGCAAAATAGGAAATGATAACGAAATGCAACGTTTCCAAACTGAGGAGCAGACACGCTTGGGATGAGCCACACAGCGTAGCTTGATCAGCTGTTGTGTAAAATCTCAAAGAGAATCTCTAGCAGTGAAAGGCTTCAAGAGGAGAGGAAGCTGTTCTGGGCCCCACGGTGTCCTGTGCATAGGAAATGCGGCACGTGGGGGCCTGCCGCGTTGCTTGTGGTTTGTGTCCCAGGACAGGTTCGCGAGCAAAGGCAGCTCCACTTATCCAGCAAGAAAGGGTGCTCTTGTGCAAAATTTGTTCATTGCTTCAAATAAACAGAATTTGTTCCCTGCTCCAGTTTATCAGACAACTTCATCACGATCCATCTGTGCACGTATTTTAACGACTGCTTTGTTTCAGAGCTGTTTCAAAGTGACGTTCGCTACTGCCTTCCTCCTCTTCCCTCCTCTCCCCGTCCCTCTCGGTTAACGCTCCTGCTGGCGCGGGCCGCGCGCGAGGAGGTGCGTCCGCCGGTGGGCACGGCTTTCACCAGCCTTCCCTTGTAGCGGGGCGGCCCCCGGCAGAGGCATCGCGGCCGTCGCACGTTGCCCCCAGATGCCGCCGGGGCGATGCTGATGGATGGCTGTGTGGGTGGTGGTGAAGGCCTGGGGGAGGGGGCCGGCAGGCGGCTCCTCTAAGTGGTAGCAGAAGTGTCTCCTTGGGCTGGGCTCACCGCTCCTCCCCTGGCGCACAGAGCCCAGGAGATCCCAGATCTGGGCCTGGGCAAGGGGGAGATAAAGCAGGAAGGGCTTAAAGTACAAACTGAACAGAAAAAAGAAAAAAAAGGAAGTGGGAGCAGCTCGGAAAGATGGAGAATTTTCCCCCTTCACCTACCACTGCAGAAGCTAAGCTGTGGAGGGATGAGAGGCTGCCACGGAGTGCACTAGCTGCTAAACCTCTTTGCTTCCTGCATTGCAGACCTCCCCCTTCCCGGTGTCCCGTTCCTGCCCACCCGCCTGCCCTGTGCAGTGGGCGGCAGAGCCTTCCCACACCGCGCGCAGCGGCGAGGCCGTCGGCCGCGCAGGAGCGCTTTGCTCCTGGTGCTTCCGATGGCGACCTTGCGCAAGGAGCGCGGTGTGGTCGTTATGGTTGGAGGTGGTCTCTGCTTTGGAAGCGAAGCAGGCTGCTTCGGGCTCCCAGCGGGGTGGCTGTGGAGCCCGCCGGCTGAGGCACCCGCTTTC
>NW_010580928.1:513243-532100 GCF_000705375.1 Tinamus guttatus | reverse complement strand
TCCTCTCCCGGCAGGCTGGGGAGGACGAAGGGAAAGCTGAGGGATCTCGGCCATGAAAGGCTGCTTTCCCAGCCCCACAGACGTTCAGGGAAAGGCCAGGCAGTGAAAGCAGAGATTTAATCAGCGGTTTCTCTCTCTTATGTAGACCTTTATTCTTGAAGGGCTGCCAATGGAGAAGGAGGAGGCCAAATGTGTTCTGGACCTTCCTTCCTTTACCGTTTTGGTGGCCCTCGAAGTGCCACCTGGCAGGTCAGCTACCAGGAACACAAGGAGGGAGATGAGCACTACTGGCTTTGGGGACTGAGTTTGCAAGCCTAGGACCCGCCTGGGAATTTGACCCTCAGAGTGAGCACTAGAAATAGAAAGTATTTTGGGTCCATGCATGAAAGTGCATGTAAGAAGCAAAGACATTAGCAACAGCATCAGGGCAGTGGTGCCGCCACCTGCCATGTCTCCCACAGAGGCAGTTGTGGTGCTATTTTCAGAGGGCATGTGAACCCAGCCCCGTCCTGTACCCAACAGCATCTCCAGCTGTTACGTTGATATGTTGGATTATCTGCCTAATAGAGTGTTTTAGTATCTGCTTATGGATTCATTGCTCACCTGGTCAGTTCTGTGAGGTCCTATTAAGTAATTTCTCATCTGCAAAAGCTTACTACCATGTGCAAACCTGGAGATTTCACTGCATGCTCCTGTCTTCAGTTTCTTACTGAAAATATTGAATGAGCCAGTCCCATCATCTATCCTATAGCCAGGCACTCTTTGACTGCCTGCTCTCCATCCTGAAAACTGAGCAGTAAGTCTTACCTTTTGCTTCCTGCCCTGCCTCCAGTTTTCAATACGTGAGACTCCCTCCTCTCATCCTGCGGCGAGAGTGGGAAGGAGAACCTGACACAAGACAGTCTGTATGAGCAACACTTGCAAAATGCTGAAAACCAGAAGAGAACAGAGACTCTAACCCTACCCTGAAATCATATGGATTAGGATTCAACAGAAGAAGCGTGCACAAAACTGAACAAAATATCAAAAGACAGAATCATTAGTGCAGAGAAATGTAGCAATAAAAAGCTAAGGGACCAACCAGCAAAGGCAGGTGGCAGGTCTTACGTAACACCTGATGAGTGGCAAATGCTACTCTGGAGACTCTGAGGGGCTGAAAGGCCACCGAGCCCCAGCTTGTGCCCACTCGCACACGGGCCAGTTTCCAGGCAAAGCTCCTTGTGCATCTCCACCACCATGGTGAGAAATTCAAACGCTGAAGCAAAATCTAATACTGCTCTGCAGATAAAAGCAGAGGAGGTGTTGGTAAAGGAGGGCAGGTTTCCTCTGGGCTTGAAGCGGCTGCAGAGACAGCTCTGCGCTGCGAGGCGAAGGCACCGCGAACGCTTGGCTTGGGCAGTCCGTCATATCTGTCATCATTACAAGCACGGACAGATGATGATGATCTCTCCATTCTGTTTCTGTTTTTTCTCAGTCTCCAGAGATGCCCATCCAGCTGTTCTCACCATAGATTTATTCAGCTAATTTTTCCATTTTCCCTTCCCTTTTTTTTTGCACAGTGTTTCCTACCTTAGGGTCTTCACTTGGTCACCAAACCAGTGGTCTCCTTTCCATAGTGCTGCTTTCTGCCTTCACTGCCTAGGGGCTGCCGACTGCTTTCAGGGCTCTTTGATGCCTTCCTGCCCGTCTCCTGCATCGATTTCCCACGCCCCTTTCCCCCGAGCGTGCGCGGGGTGCAGGCAGGGGCAGCACCGCGCATGGGCCAGGGGCTCCTTACGCCGGTGGCTCTGCATAAGTACAGGCTGTTTCCTGCGCCGGCTTCTCTCGCCCCGTCCCTCACGCACCCAACGCTGTTGCTTCTGTGGCTCCAACCAGGCTGCTGACAGCACAGCTCACTCCGCTGCTGCTGCAAGAGTTTGGAGACAAGTCGCCTTCATAAGGCTGCGCCAGAGAAAGGATTTTGAGATGCTGGTTCCTTGCTAGAGTTTGCTGGGAAGATATGTGCATCATTCGTAAATTCTTCCCATTTTCCAGTTTTGGTAAGCCATGCAACCAAGATGTTTAACTACCTTTATTCAAATGACATGACTGGGCTATAGTGCGTTCATACCCTGTGATGACACCTCTGTACCCCGAGCCTACACAGCCCGGTGCGGCACAGGCTTCACACGCAGGCACTCAGTATCGTTTGAAACAGCCCGGCGCTTAGTGCCAAGGTATTTTGTGACATGCACAGGGTTAAAATGATGACAGGAGTCACCTGGACACTGCGTGGGCAGCATCTTGCTGGAATTGCTCCTACCGGCTCACCTCAGGAATAAACAGCCAGGAGTGCGGCGGCCGCGTGGAGAAAATGCCTCTGTGATGGACGATTTCCAGGTGCGACCTTTCACCGGTTACGGTAGCCAAAAATCTCAGTAGAAAGAGGGCACGAAGGAAGATTATGGGATAATAATAATAAAAAAAAAAGAAAGAAGAAAGATCAATCGGGTGAAGGATTCTGTTGTTAAGCAAGTATCAGCTATTTTTTAAAATACACAGCCCTCTGACAGGCCTGACCGCACCTCCAAGGGCTAGTGATAAAGCCACCGTTGGCTGAAATCGTTCAGTCCAAAGGGCAGGCTGGTCTGCTCATGTGTGCAGAGCCTATCTCGGGTGAGCTGCTATAGCGTGTCCGAGAAGCCGAGCACACAGTCAAATGCAGGGTGGAAACATGACATTTCAGCAAGGCAAGACACTTGCTGGTTTAGTGGCCTGGGGCTCTCCTGCCCCTTTTCTATACTCAATACAGTGTCACTCACATTGGAAAAGAAAAAGAGGGGAAAACCCCTATGGAGTTTTTTTTTTTTGTTTTTTTTTTTTTTTAGGAAAATGTAAAAAAATGAGTCTGAGAATAAAAATCATTGCACAAGGCAACATTGCTACTGTTTCTTCTATGCTAGCACTTTGATAGCTGCTCTACATCCCTTATATTGTCTGGAACTAAAACCAGCCATCAAAATCTAACACACTGGCATTAGGAAATCTTTCCAGCTACTCTGAACCCCCAAAACAAACTGTGTTTTATGTAGCTGAAATAAATATATAATGAACATGAATAAAAGCTTCCTAATTTTTCCTCCTCAGTACAAAAGATTACTCCTCTGGTCTAATTTCTGTGCTGCATGCAAGAGGTTTCGAATCACGATTTTAGAATCAGACGCCTGTTTCCATTTTGTAACACTACCTTCTATAGATGGGGGAGTTTGTAAAATACAGAGCCACATATTGAAGAAAAATGGTGGAGGAAAGGGTCGTACTTGTGATTTTTTTTGCTTCCAGTGCTGCCTTCTCTGAAACACAGGCAGATGCAGCTCTTGCTCCTGTGCTACAGCTATTATTATGTGCTTTGCACCTTTAAATGTGTGGAGCATCGTATCTGTCTGCCAGGACTGTGAGGATTCAAGATGGAAGAGAGACAGGCTTTGTTTTCTCTCTCATGGAGATTTTGTATTTCTTCTTCCTTTACCATTATGTTGGCTTGCAAAGAGGGTAAGTAAACAATTCCCTCCTGCCTGCCATTTTAAAAATATATATATTTTCAGTATGTAAAGAGCAAAAAACACATTTTTTTTTCTCCCCACTGCACAGGAAAATTACAAGGAAAGAAAAATGAACAAAATCTCAGGGAGGGAAAGGAGAGCATCTCCCCTGCTGCAGTCTCTGATTCAGTCTTCCCACAGCCACCAGGCAGGCTCAAGTCTCATATTTAAAAGGTAATACAAAGAGGCTAGATTAACAGCCACATATTCCTTAATGCCTAATTGCTATTTCCGTTCCTAACTGACCTGTTCTGAGCCAGAGCAATGACAAATGTGCGCCGCTGAGCAGAGGCCCCATCCTCATGGCTGCATTTTGCAGATTAGGCATTTTGAATCAGTTGGTTTTATTTTCCTACACAGTTTGCTTGTACTGTAGGGAAGACCAAAGTTAAAATCTTAATGAAGGTCATTCTTTACCTGTAGTAGGTTACTAGTTTAATTAGTTAAGGACTGATCTGATTATGCAATTCATTTTGCATGAGCAAATAAAAGCAGCTTCAGTGAATAGGGGTTACAGGGTTGTGTCTGGCTGAGCTTTACTAACCTGTGATGAATTTTTCCAAGAAGTGAGTATTTTGGGAAGCTGAACCTTGAGGGTTTCATTTCCCCTGCCCCGACACAGGTCCGCAACTTGTTTCGGAGGGCAGGTGAGTATTATATATGTGGTCCAAGGCTAAGGCAAGCCAAAGCAAATGAAGACATGTCAGTATTAGAAATTGTTATTAGGGTCAGAGGTTTACGTACACAGCCAGTCCCCAGGAATTCATGGAGATGCTCTGAAAGCCTGTGGAGAGGCGTGTTGTTTTTGTCAGGACTCCCGGTTACCTCTTGCTCTTGGTCCAAGGAGTCATGCGCCGTGGTCCTTTCATACCCCCTCTAGGCTTATCGAGGAAACTCCTTGGCCCAGGACCTCTTAGGGGGCTGCAGTTCAATTTTTTGCTGCTATTCCTTCAAATATATTATTGTTTTTATAATTACATAGGAGATTCTTTTCTTACTTTAAAAATTACCTTAAAAACAATAATTAGGAAGCTGTCGCTACTCTTTCCTCCAGAGAAGGTTCCACAGGGAATAAAGAACCTAAGATATGATTTGCTTTTCGTCACTTACAGTGTTAAAATGGCTCTAAATGAATTCAAATGTAATTTTCTAGAAAAAAATAATTCCTCTGTTATACAGATCTTATTTGCTGTACTTATCAGAGCCTGTTTTACCTGTGTAATTTGAAATTGTTTAGAAAAATATCCACTTTTTTCATTGTACAAATCTCACTTGTATCTTTTTCTGATTCTCAACCTCTGAGACTACTTTTTCTACTATTATTAATTCCTATAAGTAATTGGAAGAGGCTTTTATCTTCAGACTCTCATTCTATAACTTTCCAAAAGCCTATTTGCACACACACAGTGTATTCTTTTAACCACATGGCCTCACTTAAAGCAGTACAGCCGCTTGCTAGCTATGCAGATGCATGATTATTCTGTTACATTGCTGTATCTCTTTCCTGCAATGGAGATAGAATAATGTACACTAATGTGCACAGTGTACTAATGTGTGTGTGTGTGGTGTAAGTAGAGTGTATCAGTATATACTAACACCTCTCTGTGAGTAACACTGCATCTGCAGTAAATGTTTTACCAGTGTAACTATGTTGGTAAGATAAAATTACACTTCTACCTAATTATAATAAGAACAAGGAGTAGACCAAGATGCACTGGTTAGTTCTTTATCACAGTATGTTTCCAGCTGCAACAGAATTTAACCATCACATTTTCCCATATGTGTTCTTTTTTTTTTTCCATAATGTCAAGGATTTGTTATTTCTAAATGCAATCATGACACCAGTTACAAGGGGAATGTATTTAACTTTGCCCTGTGTTCTGCGTAGACAAACCTATAGAAATCAAATAGTGGTCTTTCAAAAATGAGCTTATCTCCAAGGTTAAACAAGGTGTGGCAGCACTGACATGGGTCTCCTGAATCCAGAAACTATGTTGTTTTTCCAGCCCTGATAGTGCTCCTCATTCTGTAATGCGAAGAAAGTTTAATCTCTCTCTCTATTTACATATTTTTAGCACCGTCATATACTTTGTTTTCAATGAAGATGTTATATTTAGAAGTTGCTCAAAATGTGGAGCATGTGTTAAATTTCTTTTGCGTAATCTGTCAAGACTAATTTGATTTGAGCCCAATGCCTTTTTTTCCCCCATCTGTTTGGAAAAGTGCAGTTGTAGAGACATCAGTCATGTAACACTTTCTGTGAAACAGCTTTACTGACAGTTGGGAGTTGTCAGTAACCATGTGGATTTCAAGCTCTCAGTCTGGCTACGAAGGAAAAAAAATCCCTCTGACACATAATTTCCACAGAGCCACAGAATTTAAGGCCGGAAGGAACTGGAGTGATCATCTAAGTGACCTCCTGCCTCAGTGAACCTATAGTGTTTCCAAGAAATAAGTCATGTTCCAAGACTAAGAGCTGAAGAAAACATTGGCTTTTAGAGCAAACATACACTTTAAGTTTGTAAGCATTCGCTCTGCGCAGTCACAGTCGTTTATTTCAATAGTTAATTACCGTTTATTCAGTTCATATACATGCTGCGTACATAATTGTGTTTTATTTCCTGTTTAAACTGATCTAGCTTCAACTCAACTTCCGACCTTCGCGAAAGGCTTACGAGGTGTCAAACCTCTGCTCCTCCTCCTCCAAGCACGCACAAGACCTCAGCCTGCTCCAGGCAAGCAGCGGAGGCAGATGCCCATGGCACCAACTCCTTGGAAGGAGCAGGACAGATTCACCGTGGGAAGGCCGTGTCCATCCACAGCACCAGTGCAGGAGCCAACTGCAGAGGCTCTGCATGGCCTCAGGACTCTGGGCTGCATCCGCGTGTAGGAGGTGGAGGAAGATGCCCTGAGGTGGTCCTGAAAGCTATTAGTTTGCCATTAGAACAGCTTGCCCCCAGTGCTGCTGAGAAATATGGAGTTGTCTCCATATGAGAATGATATGAGGAAATCACCATTAAATTAAGCTTTGGAAAGCCAACACACCGAGAAGCTCCGGTCTTTCACAATAGGACAGCTTCTGTCCTTCAGGACTCTTTGGGGTTCATTCGTGTTCTCCTATGGATGTACCATCAGAACAGCTCGCGGGAGCTGATGTCAGAGGTGATGCAACTTGCCACATCTTACTTGCCACTTCCTTCTGTTTGTGCAGGCGTGCGCAAATTTTGGTGTTAGCCCCTTTTCTGACAGCAATATGCCCTGCAAATTCAAATTCATTTACTGTGGTCTCCCAGTCTTTCTCCCAACCTCTACTGATCAGCATGGCATCTCTTCTGCTGTACATCATTAACCTTTGCAAATGACTGAGCTTGCCTTTGGCTGCCCTGAAAAGCTTTGGGTTTCCTTATGTCCATGCAAGATGATCCAGGTGGCTCTGCGTGTGCAGCCTTTCCTTCAGGTAATTACCACTGCCCTATCTCTGAGTTTCCTGCAAAGCTGCTCAGAAATCATTGTGCAACTTCTTCCAGAGCAGTACAAAAATATGAAATAGCAAATATGCAGTTACCTTCTTCTTGAAATTCTTCATAATGATGAGGGCTTGCAAGCAGGAGACCTTTGCTGTAGCCTGTAGAAATCCCTTTCACCATGTCCTCTCGGGTGGGTGCTGTGCTGGACTGCCCTGTCTCCAGCGTTATTTCCCCCGCCGCTCTTGACCCAGGGACTCCCGATGTCTGGTTTCATGCTGAGCTTTGCACAGTTGGGGAGCTGAGCAGAGCTCGGCTGGTATCGTTCGTGTTTGGTTTGCGGTGAGTCACCCCATCTCGAATCATCCTGACTCTTGCCAGCCATACCACATCACTCTTGTTTCCCCGTCAGGACGTCACTGATCTCTAGCCTTGCAGTCAAATGCATCCGAATCTAAGAACTCTTAATTCTTTTTTGTTATTATCCAGGCTTGATCTAGAACTCTGAGAATAATAAAAGTATATTTCTTTATCTTCAAGCTCAGTGGACCTCACCGTATCTAGCTTGCTCCAAGTCAAGGCATTTGCACATGGTGACATTGGAAGAATGGCTGCATTTGCACACCAGCACACTGTGGTAGTGAAGAAGGAAGGTTTTGGAGGGGGTTGTGAGCAAACCTTTCCGCTAAGGGAAGCACTGCACCAACATTAACAGTAGGCTGAACAAGTAGAATCCTGTTCTTCATTGGTTAATCCCCCAAAGTCCCAAACAATCATGCAAAGAATAGGCTATTTTGAATGAAAGTCACACATTAACTTTATGTTTATATTTTGCTTCCTCTACAGTTGAGTTTTTTTCCCCTCCCTCTCCCACTCATTCATTTGACCTGGTATTTATATAAAAGAAGAACAGAAGTGAAGACTGTAATTCTTTTTCTAAAGGCTTGACACAAAACTTGGGCTGCTCCCTTTGCCAGAAGGTGAAGCAGCCTGGCTGTATGGTAACGCATGGCCCAGTGCCACACTGCAAATAATGCGCTGATTAATCCTCCCAGCTTTGTTCTGGCCCCCTCCTACTGGTGTCTGGTTTCATGGTGTGGCACAGGCAAAGGTCACATAAACTACATGATGTCCAGAGTAGCTACTGAAGAAGAAAATCGGAAATGCCTCTCCCAGCATTTCAGAACAGAGAGAAAACATAATTTATTTTACCGTGAACCTTCCTGACTTACCATCTCTCGTTGCTGTTTCACCTGCAACCAGGGCAAGCGACCAAGCCCAGCTCTGTTACAAGCACTTCTGCATCTGGCTGGCTCAGTACATTCCTCAGCAAAATGTTCTTTCTTTAAGTGTTTGAACATTTGAGACCAATGACAGTCCCAAACTGGAGAGACGCGGAGCTTTGTTTCCAGTTGGGCTGAGGTTGCCAGCTGATTCACTAGTTACCCATTTTCCGCAGATTTGACTCAATATACGGTGCACAAAAAGACAACCAGGCACAGATTAGTCAAGCTGAAGGCTGCTGTGCTCCATTAGAGGGGTTTTCGGTATTTTCACGTGGCTGATGACTCTTGTGAATGTAGCAAGTGGCTCTCGGGAGCGCTTTCTTTTCCTCCATGGCTACAAAAGTGTTTTTATTCCAATGGGCTGGAACCCATATGAGAGCAGCTAGCACGGGCAGATCAAATATGCACATGCTTACTAAAAACGTTAGACAGCTCTCCTCGCCTTCCTTTGAACCAGGCTGCCTTGTGGTTTCTGATGACTGCTCATCATACCCTCCGGGTGATGCTGACACATATAGGACTTATCTGGAAAAAGAGAGAGGAGCACAAGACAAAAATCACTTCCTGTACACACAGCTTTGTCTTTTTCTATAAAATGCTGAGGACTTTCAAAGACCCTTTCAAGAGTGACTCCCTGGGTCACGTTTGAACGGTTTCTGGGGCTGGCTAGATAGATGGGGAAGTGCCCAGACTTTCTTTCAGTAGGCTCATTCTTCAGAGCTTTATATTTTCATAAGTGGGCATTTCAGCTCAAACCTCACATTATGATCTTCAAAATCACATCTGAAAAAGTCCTGGGTACCTTTTTACTCTATCACAGGAGGCCCCAATGCTCTGTTGGAGCATGGAGGGTGTCTCCAGCAAGGCTTTCACTGTCTGTGCAGAGACAGATCTAGAAGCATTTAATTCTCATCTTGAGCAGGCGTGAGCACAAAGTGCCCAAGAAGGGTGAGATGGCTCCAAGCAGTGAGTGTCAGACCTGGTCCTGGCAGCAGCCAGGACGAGGCAGAGCCTTGTGGCAAGCAGATGTGGGGCTCGCTGGGCTTGTTGGCTGCTTTAAAGGGGACTTTGCCCAAGCTCAACGCCTGGTTTCCCATCCGATGGCCTTGCCTGGCGTCCTGGGCCACAGCACCTGTGAGTGGGGGGATGTCAAGGACCCCACAGCCCACACTTTTCATCCCACTGCCCATGCAGGGGTCCTGGGAAGGCAGCAGCCAAGGCCAGCTCCTGCCTTAGCCCCCAGTATTGCCCTTGTCACACACCTTGGACACCATCAGCCCTACGGCAGAGTGGTGCCCAACTGCACGAGCTGCCTTTGGTTAGCTGACCCAGCAGGGTCTCCTTCGTGGGGAGAGATTACGGCTGCTCTGCTTCATTCTTTTTCATTGGTTCTGCCTTATTTTTATGCGGATTAACTGTTCATAATAACGCCAAGCGTTAAGCTGTGGCAGCCAGCTGAGCACTGTGCAAATCCAAGGAAAACGCAGCCCCCTCGAGCGGAGCGTGCGGCCTGTGGCCGGCATGGGCGGCCGGCCCGCACCGAGGCCGGGATGGGAAGCGGGAGGCGCCGGTGCGGAGGGCACGGCCGAGCGCGGCCGGCTCCGCAGTCAGTGCAAGGGCCTCCCAGGAAGGGCCGACTCACAGGGAAGGAGGGAGGCGCAGAGGGAGCCAGTAGCTGGTTTTGCTCCCAGGGGCTGCCGCAGAGAGCAGCTCCCGCTCAGGAATGCACACCGACAGGCAGAGGTCATTAATAGTGATACATATTATTTTAATGGAATCATGTTTTGGCCTCTCGCTTTTGTCAGCACTCTATTTTTTGCTATTGTTATGGTGTGAATTTGGAATTAATGCGAAGTATAATAAGAATCTCTCAGCTGGCAAACACAACCAAGACTGAAAATTAAAAAGCTATGTAAATCTCACAAGATTAGGGCATAAACTGCAGCAGGCAGTGGCATGGCTGAAGCTTGAAGGTATTGCAAAGCCTCTCTTCACATTATTTCTGATAATACAAAATCAATTTACATTGAATGTATTTTTTCAAATAGCCATCCACCACATGCTATTTGATATTACTAATGAATGCAGGAATTGGATCTTGATATGTTCCATGCAAATATTCTACAGCAGTTTTATGAGTTCTAAAAATACTTTGTGCAATTGCGGTACTTTGTCATTAAAATTGCGAGGTTTTGTGATACAAATATACTAGAATCATAATTAAAATGCTGCAGTGGTGGCTGCTGCAGCAGCATTTTGTTTTGAAATCCCAGGTCCTTTCCCAAGGCTTTTGAAACACAGTTTTATGAGATCCTACTCCCCTCCTGCCTCAGCCCCTCTTTGTACTTATTAAAGTGAGAGAAATACAGTAGACAACAGATCACTGTAAGGCAGAGGCAAAGAGAAGAATAAGGGAAGTGTCAGCCAGACTCGTACACAGCACCGGATTAATACGCAATATTCTTCCTCCAGGCTACCTCTTCCTTTCCTGATGTCACTGAAGAAAACAACAACCAATTAAACAAGTTTCTGCCTCCTAGGATATGGAGCAGGTTCAAGGCTGTGAATGTTGCGGTTCAGAAACAGGTCTCAGGTGTGACAAGGGTAGCTCACCTTGCACTTTGGGCAGCTCCCTTCGACAACAGCTGCCGGCCCCACCATGAGCTCCGTCGGGCCAGGACTTCCCAGGCACTTCATGCTAAAGGAGATAATCGTAGGTCAGGCTGGTGTTTTGGAATGCTCCTCCCAGAAATCTCTGTGGGAGAAAGCAGGGAGCTAATTTTTGCATTGAAATTGAGCTAAAAGGTGAATGGTCTGAAATCTCAAAGGGCGTGATGACTGGGTAAAACCTCTGGCACCACAGTGTGCCTGCGACTCACCATCCCTGTGACAGTCTGGAAGGCTGCTGAGATTAAACCATTCTGGCAGGAGAACTAGATTGCACAGGAGTTCGGTAAAATGATACAGAGCCCTCTGCTTGTAGGTCACCGGCTTAAATCTGCCTTAAGTTAGCAGCAGTGGAAGTCCCTGCACTTTGACAGTTGCTTGGAGCTCCATCTGCAGCACTGTCGGGGGAAGTATCATCTCTCCGGCGCCGGAGCGAGCGGCGGATCCTCGGGGACGGGCAGCGGAGCCCGGCAGCGGGGCAGAGCGCGGGCTCCCTGCGGGCTCCCACGCAGCCCGAGGAGGGGGCTCCTGCTCCGTGCGGGGCTATATAAAGCAAGAGCTATTTTGGACTTGCCCAAAGGTGCTTTTTTATCTCTGCAGATTATAGCGAGCCTGAGCATGGAGGCTTCCCTGAAACTAGGCCTCTCTGTGCAATCTTGGGCTGTGCAGTGCCCTCCCTTCCCTCGCGTGACTCAGCTTCCTCGGCTCTGCAGTTAGGATAACACTTGCTGCCTGAAGTAGCTTTACAGTTAATGGTGAAGATCAGCAAACACAGGGCCAGAAAAGTGCCACACATTTCCCATCAGGATTCTGTCTTATACTTCCTATCAATAAAAAAAAATAGGTGAATTGAAAATAAGACAACTTATTTAAATAGGACTTTATTTATACGAAGAACACTATTATTATTATTATTATTATGCTGTGCATATAGGCAAGCAACATGGATTCTGGCACAAATTAAGGTTAAGATCCCTGAAATGAAGACTAATGGGAGAAAAATGGGGAGATGAGTTACAACAGCAGTATTAATATTTTTCAAATCCTTTTCAGTCATGGTTGCTGCTTTCATCTATTCTGTCACTGATTAATTTGATCAAACATTGTGAACAAATAATTTGTATTAAAAATCATGCAAGCTCCCCCCTTCATGTAGTTTGCTTCAAGCAGGTATTTATTGGATAACATAGTCTCTGACTAGTGAATGTTGACATTTAATTAATATGGAAGCTTAGCATAGTGAATAGGAAGAAGAGAAAAAGGCCCCAGAAAATCCTGTGATAATGAAAGAGATGACAACTACGTTCAGTTAGTCAGACATTTCTGTTGACATTGAAGGGTCAAATGTAGATATCTGGTGGAGGGCTGCAAATAACACACTGCAGGTCAGGGTTTGCATGTGCAAATAGCTTTGCACGGGGCCTGACGTATACCTGCTTGAGCCCTTTGCACTTATATCAGATCACTACGTTGAATATTTTTGTCACGCCTGTATTAGAAAGATGCTACCAAAATAGGGATACTGGTGCAACAGAGCAGCAAAGCACGTGGCCCATGAAAGTGTGCCCACAGCTTTAGAATCACTTTTCACAAATTATACTGGGAAAAAAAAGGCAAAACATGGCTCATAACACTGCATCCAAGTTAGGGGCTTAGCAATCACAACCTACATACCTATGCCAGCAGATCTCTGTAGTAGCTCATAAGCACTTGTGTGCTGTCTAAGCTGTGACGGGTAACATCCACCCACGCAAAAAGCAAGCAAACTGAAAGAACTTGATCGTAATAAAAAGGAAAGCACTTTATCATAGAAATCTAGGGGAACGGCTTCGCTTGTCATGCATAAAGCAGGAGCGCGAGGTTGTGTGAAATTTCCATACTGTTAACTCTGTAGTTCTTGAGTTTCAGGAAAAGGAAACAGAAAGAGCTATTCTGTGTTGTGCACCGGTGATATAACAAGATATGCTCAATTGCCTAGTCACGTTGCTGGTCATAAACCTACAACAAAGTTCTGCTCATTCGTCTGCTTATGCTACCCACGTAATTGTGTTCTGAACAGTTTATCATAGGTGCAGGAGGATAGTGTTTTTTCCTGATATCATTGGGCTTTATGACTAAAATCCTATTTTGCGCTGAAATTTGATGGAAGAGAGAGCCTTTTTTTTCTCTGTTTCACAATGAGATTTGACAGAGAAATTTCTACTGAGTGGAAACAGATATTCCATTAAAAGTCCACTGTTGCTGTACAATTTAAACGCTTTTTCAACACCGCAAACTACCTCAAGCCAAACAGCTGGTGTTGACTAAGAGCAGTATTTCAGACTGTTACATGCTGTGATTACTACTTCCCAAACAAGAGTTTATACTTCATTTTCAGTGAAGATTAAATTAATTAGGGTGGCAATGTGATATGGGAATAAGGAGACGAGTGAAATTAACAGTTTTCACCTACCCTGAGGTTTCTTTAATTAACTATTTCCATTTGGAAATGTTAACACCGGGGCTGTATTTTGTCACTAATCCTTTCTGAGCAAATGTTATACTTTGAAAGTCATGCATAAAGCCACAAACTCATAGGACTTACTTATATTTTGACTATAAAAGACATACTAAAGGAAAAAAATCACATTGAACAGACTTAAAACATTTTATTTCCATATCACTTGCTGAATATCAATATTTGCTCATAATAAGCAGGAAGGGATGTATAAAGAAGTTGGTTATATGTGACAAAATTCTTTTCTCATGTTCCAGGAAAATTGTCACATTAGAGAAAGCCACTAATTCATTTTTTTTTCTATTAAAATGTACCAAACATCCCTCCAAGGCATGAGTATTATTAGGAAGGCTTATCTCTCCACCTACCACAGATTATTCATCTTTCCTCAGTAATAAAGTTTAATATTTAAAAACTTGAATCTGCATCCACAATCCACTACAGATTTTAAAAAGTGAAGATTTAAAAAAATCTTCACTATTCCTACAGCTGTCCTAGTATTTCATAGTCATTTATAAATGAAATAAAAATGAAAAACATCTGTTTTAGAACCGCCCGCTTAAGAATCTGATTCTACAAAAATGCTGGTTGCCCTCACGTGCCCTTAATGACCACTTATTGGCAGAAACATAACTAAGGATTTAATTGATGCCTTAGCCAGGCTTTTGACTTGACAATTGTATTTGTAAAAATTCTAATTGTCACAAAAGAGAAGAAATGAGAAGGCAATTTGTAAACGTGTACATCAGTGTGATTCACACAGTGGCAGTAGAGCAGCCAAAGCACATATATAGCTTCAGCGATGCAAGTAGTCCGCACTTATGAGTGAATTATCTGAAAATAATTGCAGCTTCGGGTCTTAACAGATAAAGCAGCATTAGCCTGACCGGGTTTTCATTGCCACGGAAATAGGCATATGATTTGTATTCTATCAGTTATATGAATAAAATTAGTCTCTTTTTTCCTCTTTGAATTTTAACTGTGAACATATGAGGAAAGACCTAAATGTATTAGCTATTTAAGATTATTTAAATAGCATAGAACAAGTAAATGCAGTTTACAGTTTGTTCGCAAGAGTTTCCTAATGAGTATGTAGACATCTGAGTTATTTTGACTGGACCCCAAGGTCCCCTGGAATGTTTCTTTTCCCTGAAACAACCTGAGTTTCCAGCATTTCACAGCAGTAAACTCCAAATTCACTTTCTGTGTATATTACTCTGCTTTTGATTAAAAATGGCTCTATCAGTGACTGTCCTACAGAAACTGGACAATATTTTGTCCTGCTGGAGCACATTTGAAAACACTGGATACAAAAGGAATGCAAACAGAATGAAAACAAATTAATTAAACATTAGCAGAAACGTTTCTGGAGTAACATTCCAGGCTGGCAACCTTCTGTACTCCCAAGTTCCTGCTTTAATACTGCCTTCTCAAAGGAGAATTTTGAGGATGCTTTTGCTATTCCAAATGAGTTAGAAACCGTTTAACTGCTCATTAGCCAAAGATGAACAGCAGAGTTCCTTAAAAAACTGTCTCCAACATTCACAGACCAGGGAATTTTTGCTCTTTGCAAGCAGCCGGGCATTCACTGCCTCCGGCAGCAAACAGTGGTTAAATAGTCAGGCTTTTCCATAGACTTCTTTTCAAAATTAGTCTCCTTTTGTGATTTTGCTATAACCTGAGCCACCTATATTTCATAGAGGCAGAGAGGACAGAAGCATTTTGTTCCTGCGCAGCGCAGAGTACCTGGTTTGAGTTAGCTCTTGCCTGTCTGCCTCCCCTGAATGATTCTATTGATTTCAAGGGCTCTGCTTGCATGAGAAAAGTGAGCAGCAGAGACTGGATGCTAGTTTTATTGTTTCATCCAGCACAGATTCATTTTCTAGGATCAGTTATTCTGTGTGATGAATGGGAAGTACAACTAAAAAATCGAGCCTAGAAACCTAATGTTAGCAGGCACCATATGAAAGTCTGATTGTGAAATATGATCCAGAATGCATTTACTAACAGACAAAACTTGAGAATCATTTCTCATGCAGGCAAGACTGTTAAAGCCAGCAATACTTTGCTTTTCTACCACAGGCAACAGGAATTCTACTGCACAAAGGCTAAGCACAGCAGAGAGAGAAGGATCTGGTACTTGGGGCAGCAACACTCATATTTACCAAAACCTTATGCATGCAGAATTAATAAATTTAATTGCAAATGTTAAGAAATAAGAAATAAATGAATGAAACAATACTAGAGGCAAAGGAAATAGAGTAGGAAAAAGGGCTATCCTGAAAGCACATACAGAAATCAAACACAGGAAAACTGCTGGGGTCTCAATAATGCTAGAGGTAAATTGGGCACTACTCTTTCTATTGGAAGGAGACCAGAGTATTTGATTAAGTTAAACAGGAGCCATTTCTTTGTTCCTGAGAATAGAGAGAGCAGCATTTCAACCAGACAACTGAGACAGAGAATCTGGGGGAAAAAATATCTGTTAAACAGATAACAAAAGAGAAAAGCACTTACACTAATTCTGTCAAAAATCAGAAAGCCTCCTGAGAGGTTTATAAAGGTAATATTCTTCTAAAGGGACCAGACTATAATAGAATATCTGAGGCATGTCCAAAGAATTGGTGGTTTCTTGGCATTTTTAAAAGTTAAAGGCCCAATAATGCCTGCTAAATAAGCTAAACAGCTACATCTACAAGGACCAATAAAACAGCACAGCTGTGTGGATTTGAAATTAAATGCTATAAAAACATAAGCACTCGGCCTCTATAACATTAAAATTATTTCAAGAGGTGCTGTAGAAAGACAAGCCAAAAGATCTGATGACAATTGTATATTTTTACATGTGATAGACAAATTAATGAACATATTTGTATGTATGATTCCTAATACAATGGCTCCAACACTCTAATGAGGAGAAAGGCACTAATGTGGTTATAGATAAGAGGGTAAAAATATTATTTCTTGAAATCACTCACATTCAGTCAGTATGTCTCCATCCTTTTAACTCCTTGATAATTTTAAATATTTACCAATCAGATTGCAAAGAAAAAACAAACAAACAAACAAATATTCTTGCCTTCAACTAAGTCACTTAAGTCACTATTTACCTTAGAGGAAAAAAAAAATCTAGCCATCTAGCTATAGAATTCCACTTGTGTATAAATAATCATTTATACTCTGAAAAAAAATCTTCCCTTTCTCATAAATCCATACAGAATGTATTTTACAACAGCCTGTATGCTGAATACATTTGCTGCAAATGCCTCAGTCTTACTGTGATCAATTTTTGGTCACACTGGTTTGAGAACAAAATATGGCCCAGCAGGTTCCATATTTAGGTTAATACAAAGATTTATTAGTTCTCTAGGTAAACATTGACCTTGGCTTCACCTTGGTCAATATTTACTTCTCAGGTTAATAAATCTTTACATTAACTGCAATTGAAATCACTCTCTGCTTAAGAGATAAAGACCAAACAGGACCTCATATGAAGACCACATTCGTCAGATAAACTCTGCAGCTTGATTTATCTTCTTGTCCACTTGTCTTTTACCAAGAAATAACATAATCCATCGACAGTGCAATAGTTTTGCTGTGGATGGTAGGGTTTTTTAACCTGCAGTGTTGTGCATTTCAGCTGCTTCTTAGAGTAATGACAAAACAGGAATCTCATGTGCTTAGGCATGGTCTGAATTTCCAGGATATCACTGAATTATATATTTACCTATGGGCAACTTTGTAGAATATATCCCTCAGCAAGCAGCCCTCCTACTCACCGAGCAGGCTGCTATTCAGCTTGCCTGACGTGACAGATCTGACTTCTTGGAACACGTTGCTGTTTCGGGGAGAAGTGCTGACTGGGAGTGATGAGAATGACACTGCAATAAAACAACAATAATAAACAAACCAACTAACATATGGTGACCTTGAAAACAGTAAACATTGAACTTATCACAAGAAAAGAGACATCAAAGACTTGACTTAACCCCTCTGCTAGGAAGGGGAATCTCTTCATTACTGTAAGGGAAACTGTCATGAGAAGCAGGATGATAAGTAGAGAATGAAACTGCAATTAGGAATTTCCTTCAAATCAGGTGTAGCAAGAAAAGGCAAAAAGAACAGGTTAGAAATATCTTCCCTTTCCACAGTTTCAAACATTGATAAAATCTCCCCATGCATTTTTTCCGCATCTAACTTGTGCTTAAAACAAAACAAAAAGCAAGCAACACATACTTTGCCTGCGGATCTCTCAGATTCAGCAGAATAGTATGAGGTATTTTTGCATAATGGTTATGCAGAAGTTGAAGACCTCTAGAAAAATTATTACTCAGATTACAGAGTAATTAAAATTGGACTTCCTGAGGAACAGAATCAAAGCAGCAAAGCTTTTTCAAAATTTAAATACATTTAAGATCTCACTTAAATAAACAGCAACCACTTTACTCATGTAAGCATTCCCTTTGAAGTCAATGGGATTAGCCATGGATAAAATTCATCCTAAAATATGTGCAGAAAGACAGGTACAAACTCAGGGAATCATTTAAATCCCACAGATTCTCAGCATTAGGCTTAAAAGAGGCAGAGGTCTCTTGTTAGCCCTTTGGACTGGAGTCTTTCATCGTCTGGAAATCTGGGGGACAGGATTTGTCCTCGCTGAAATACACTCTAAAGCAAGGATTTCCAACCACGATCCTCTCTTCCTCCGAGTTGTAGTTTCAGAATCTTTCTTCCACCAGATGCACTTACAGTGATGTCTTGATGTCTTTCTGCACGTAGCAGGGAAACGTCATGCAAACGCCATTAATAAATCATTCTACTGGCACAAAATATTTGAATGGCATTGCCAGCTCTGCTTGCAACACAGGATAGTTGCATGATTACATGTTTGCGTGCACTTATGAGCATAGCTATAGTGCTACACATATATACCTATATACATATATTCCTCTTTTACTTTTGGAGTCCCAATTAAAGTGAACTGTGTGGTTTTTTTTTCTTATTTTTTAACTGAAAAGAGCAGCTTATTTCCCTAAATGACTAGCATACAGAAGGCTGCGAGTCGCACGAAGCCAGTGGAGGTTGGTATCCTGGCTTTGGCTGTAAATGATGGGATGCTCACTGCTCACAGCTTTGCTTCTCTCCACACTACCTTGTTTTAGTTCATGAAAAAATATAGTATTTCTACATGCTTGCAAAATATATTTTTTTAAATCGTAAAGGATAAACATCAATAAATAAATATGGTTTTCTTATTTTCCTGGCGTATAGACTCAGGGATGGGGCTTTAACCGCTTGAGGTCCGTCCTGCAGGGAACGGAGGGCAGGGAAACGTGCGGAGGGGGGACGGGGCACAAACAAA
>NW_010580928.1:498160-511868 GCF_000705375.1 Tinamus guttatus | reverse complement strand
CGCCCCAGGGGCAGCGGCGGAAGAGTTGTTGGTGCTTAAATTTAGCTGGCCCTGGGGCCTCTGGGCCGAGCGGGACAGGGTGCAGTACCCTGCCACCAGAATAACTGTACAGGTCCTGAGCCGTGGCCAGGTCTTAGCACCAGTGGTGCAGGTGCTGCTACCTTGTCTGGGCTCTCTGTGCTTTGTGGCCTTCCAGAGTGAGAAAATTAATCTGTCTCCTGCCTAAATCCTCACCGTAGTCAGGCTTTTCTCCTCAACAGCACTGTGTGAGGAGAGGGCAGTGGGCAGTTGCCCACGGATCAGGGCTTTGGCCAACAGCATGGGGCACCTGGGCACCATCCAGATCCTTCTTCAGGCCAGGGGAGTTAAACAGGATTGTTGATGCTACGTTGGGGCTAGGTGAGGGTGGGCTGTTCCTTTTGAAGGATGTGCGTCCTTCTGTTGAAGCCAGGACATTGTCTGGAAAAGAAACAGGGGGTTTGAGGCTAGCAAGGCAGTAGGTGAGAAGGAGCTCAGAGTCTGTGTTGAGGGTCTCCTGCCAGAAGCAGGGGGAGTCTGGGGTTCCAGGCCCCATCCCCAAGGAGGTCTCTGCATTTGTCTGGTGATTTTTAAATACAAAATGCGTTGTGTCAGGCACTAGAACAGACTAGTAACAGAGCTGCAGTCTGCCAGTGCTGCGGTTAATATACAGTTCTCAATATATTCTGCTCCAGTCTGCAGTGCTCCAAGCCGAAAGTGAGAGAACGAATATTTTGTATTGGGGTGCTATTTCTGCACAGGAAATACAGTGGCCAGGTTTCAGCAAACTGCTTAGAAAGCTCTTTTGTTTGTTTGTTTTTTAATAAGTGCCAAGGAAGTGATCTGCCACATTACCAAGCACAAAAGCCACATAAGCACATGGCCTCATTAGCCAGAAAGAAGGGAGATGCAGCTCACTCTCGTTGTGATCTCGTGGCAAGACTGTAAAGAACTCTTATCTCCAGTTTCTCATTCCTGCCCTTGTGCTGCCACCTGTGTTGTGCTCACAGAGCTGTTTGTGTGGCCATGAGTAATGTAGATTGGAGAATTGTTATGACTTTTTTTTTTCTTCCCTCTGAGTCAAGGAACTATGAATCCTCCTAGGAAATTGTGCCTCTCCCTAGGTGCTTGTTAACACAAGTCATATAAGACTTGTGTGCAGCTTCTAATGTCCTGAGTCAGGGTGTGGGATGGATTGAATTCCAATCAATTAAACATTTCATGATTTTCACTGTTGTGTGGGAAGATCTTTGAAGAAAATTTACAGTAAAATGCCATTCAAAGAGTAAGTATGTAAAGTCAAGCACTCAAAAACTAGGAAATAGCAGAATGAAGGTTTTCAGTACAAATTAATGCGGCCTTACTGTGGAAGACTTTTGGTCTACTTTGGTTTTGGGTTTGCATGCCATCTTTGCCACAAGGCTCCTCTTTTATTTCCTGCAGAAGACAGCCTGTGCCTGCAAGGGAATCAGAGTTGTGTTTAAACCACTGTCCGTCCCCTGTGGGCCTGGGCCTCGTGCAGGCTGAAATGTGTGGTTCATAGGATCCAGCAGCCTAGCAAGAGGAACAGCACAGGCAGCAGACCTCAGCCTGGCCTCTGCTGCGGATTTCATCTGTCACCTGCATAGGCTCCTCAAACAGTTTTTCTTGAGATGCCCATTTTGTGTCTGTGTATTTCTGGTGCTCAAGCTGAGACTTGAACCAGAGGGGGCTGATTTGGCAGAAGTCCTGGGCTTTTATAGCTTGTATGTAAGTCCATGAGAGCTATGCCTTGGCTATGTGAATGCGTAAATGCTAAGGTTTCAGAAGAGCTTTATTCAATTTTCCACTTGGGGGATCCAAAACTGTCAGGTACATGGGGCCTGCACTGCCCCTCCTCGACCTTCAGCCCCTTCCTGAGCTTCAGGAGAACTGTGCTGTGTGCAAGCCTGACCATGGACCTTGTTGGTCTGGGCTCTGACCTGTGGAGTGGCTTCCTGGCCTGACTTCGAATTTGCCTTCTCCTTGTGGTCCTGCCTGGTGATCCCTGGACTGAGTCCACCCCCTCTGGTACTGTCTCTGGCCCTGATCCTCATCTGCTCACTTGTGCTCTCTGCTGACCTTCCCATCTCATCTCCATGGGCTCTCCTGAGGGTCTTGGTTGAACCTGGCTGCCACCCCAAGGCTGCCTGGCTTGCTGTGGTTGGAGAGCCCTGTCCATCGTGCTCCCTGGCCGCCAAGGAGCAGCCAGCCCTTGGTGCTCCCTGACAGAGCTATCCCAGAGTTTTAACGACTCGGCCTTGCATTTGGTATTTTAAAGTCCTATATGTACAACTAAGAGAATAATGCCACCTTGCCTCACAGTGATGTAGTGCAAATGAATTTGTGTTTCTAATGAAGCAAGATACCAAGGTGGGAAGACCAGAGAAAGACCCACAGGGAAACTGAGAGGTTGGAGAGCCCCCACTTGAACATGAAAACAACAGATCTGATCTTAAAGTAACCATGTGGGAATGACGATCTATCTGTTCCCTGTTTGCTGCCAAATTGTTTAAAAACTAAGAGGGACTTTAAAAGTCACCAAGAATGTTAGCTATTCTGTAGAACTGAAAATAGTACTGCAGACTGTAATATTTTTCAGTACATAGCCTTTACATCCCTTAGTTCCCTCTCTCAAACTTTTGAAAATGATATTTTGTTTTAATTTTTTGAACTAAATTGGCAGAGATGACATTCTGACCCTGCTCAACTCAGTGGGAATTTTCCCCTGACTCCATGAGAATCAGCACTTCACTTCCATGAGAAACAACACTTGAACCACTTGTGGTGCTTCACTTTTTTTTTTCCGCTTAAATTAAGTGAAAGTTTGTGCAGATTTGGTGAACCATAAGTGCTACAGGAAGCTGTTTCCTTGAGCTGATGATTGTTTTAGGTGAACAACATTTTGTTTTAAATTCCAATTTCCATAGCAATCACACATGTGATAATTATCACCTCTGATAGGAAATTGTTTATGTGCATGGGTTATCATGCTGTAAGAGCCTCATCCGTAAGTGTGGTTTATGTTATGGAAACAATAGTGGAAAAGTTGGTATTAATTTTGCATCAAATCTTAGTGTTTTAGGAATAGTTACAGTCACTAAAGCTTGCCTTATCACTAGTTCATAATCATTCTGTGGGGCTATCATTTGCTCTATTATGTATATTAATAGCGTTATTTGTATTACTAATAATTTAGAATTGCTGTAACATTGTGCTTAACTATGGGGGAAAAATGATTTGGTCTGGTACTTATGCTGCTGGTAGCATCCATTATGAATTTGTAGATATTATTTGTTAACAAATAGAGCTTGGTTAGGAAGCACCCCTGTGCTAGTGTGATCACCTTCCGTCTTGAGCTGGACTTTGCCTAGGTAGCAACATTGAAACCTGCTGCAAGGCCTGAGGAGCAGTGCTGCTCTGGGGCCTTGGCCCTGCTGTGACAACATGTGGGCAGCAGAGAAGCCTCCCTGGCCTTCTCAGTAGCGGGGAGCAGGTAGGGGTGAGTGCCCAAATGAAGGGGGACACTTTCCCCCAAAATAGTGACTCTCCCTGGAACACCCTCCAAAGCAACAGAAACCAGTCAATGAGATGCAGAGGTCCATTCTGCCCAGGTGTTCGCACAGTCTTCACTGCCCGCCAGCTACCACCCGCTGTGCTGCTGCGCAGCCAGGAGCCTCAATCCTCGTGTTCTCTGGGCTGAAAAAAGCTGATGTGATAGCAATGCCCTGTGTTTTCTCCACCCAGACCAGGAAGCCAGGAGAAATTCTGTATCCCGCTGAAACTGCAGGGGGCACAATGTCATTGCTAGAGTTGCACTTGGGCCAGGATAACTAGTTGCTGTTGTCTTGCCTTCCCTAACATGGGGTGTTTCATGACAGAAATTTATCAAGACCTGGGCTGATGACTCATCCTCACAAAGATGTGGTGGTCTTTCATGCTGGATTGGTGCGTTAGTTTGTTGCCAATGAGAGTGATACACATCTTCACCTGTGGTGGCAGAAGGTCTTTGGCAGCACTGTGTCATCAAGGCAGTCCTTTGGCTTCACCTGGTGTAGCACAAGGTGGTGCCACTGCAGGTGTGCCAGCAGCCATCACATCGGGGTGACAGTGACGCACGGGTCAGCCAGTGCAGGCAGACAACGTGCTTTGTCAGCACAGCACAGCTCCTGCAGCAAGGGAAGGCGCTGATAAGCAGAGCTGCAGCTGCACGGCCACCAATGTGAACTGCCAGCGGGGCCTGTCAAGGAGCCCCATGTCACATTAGAAGCCGGACCACTGACATCCTGTAATGCAGCATTTGTTCCTCTGCTTGTCAGGAGGAAAACACGTTGCTCTGGGATTTGGTAAACACCCTGCACTAAGAATCTGAGGGAATTGGCTCAGTTCACCTTTCAAACAATGCTAGAAACCACTGCATGGGAAATAGTTATTGCTGCTTATAATCCCTCCTGCTCATAAGCAATATTTTGAAGCACGTTAGTTTGGAGGCCAATTGTGTTCCATGTTACTTCTGGTCTATTTTTCTTACGTGAAGCTGTGGAGAACACATCCCTCTCACCTATCCTGACATGGGAGTAGGAAGGAATTGGTCATTCTAATGGCATCTTGCCTTTTTTCTGCAGAAATACCTTGTACAGCTGACATCACCCATTCAACAATTTACAGTGCTGAATAATCGTAAACATGTTTGTCCTACTTACTCCCCTAGAGCTTTTTTCCACTTAAAATATTTAAAGAGATATTTGCTTGCTGTGACAATTGTATATTTTAGAAATACTATAAGATTATACTACTGCTGTAGTTCATAGATTTTGCAGTGTTTTCTTCCTCTGCCTCCCATAGTTAAAAACTAAAAAACTTTGCTTGCAGATAAAGAGCTCTTTAAAATGTTCTATTTTTTTCCAAGCAAAGACATTATTTTTTTAAAAAATGGAAAGTTATCATGTGATATTAAACACACTTGTCTTAAGAGACTGTTTTATGATCTTAGAGCTGATAAATTAACTTTAGAAACATTTGGTTCTCAAGAGTATTGTCACGAATGCCTAAGGAGTAGCTAGGTAAATGAGCTTGCTGTTCCTTGAGAGCTTGCTTTTTCTGTAGAGTGTGGTGGCTTGTAGAAGCCTTTAATCTCTAACTAATATTTCGCTAAAGGGATCAGAAGTGAAAATAGAGATTTTTAAAGAAAAATTGACAAAATTGACAAGGGAATATCACTGAAAATTCTGGATCATAATAAAACATGAGGGTTGCTTGCTCTTGTCTGATGGTGAGGGTAATATTTATCCCTGAGAATAAAGAAGAAAAGAAAGAATGACTGGGGGCATGGTGTTTCCAGATCTGCTGGCAAATGCTGGTAATAGAATTTAGTGTAATTTTTGGTAGAGTTTAACGAAATTATTAAGACATATTAAGGCAGACTGTTGTTTTTATTTGGTGCTAGTGCTGTTTGCAGATTAGCAGTCAGATTTAGAAGTGGCATAACTCATTCATATAGGTTTCCAGAAAGCCAGTTCATTAAAGAAGTTCATTAAATATTACTTAAAAATAATGCTTGTGCCAGGTCAGTAATTTGAGTCATTTATTCCCCTAGACCAATAGTGGGAAACTTCCAACTATCTTTCATTTCTGTAATATTTTACAACAGAAGGATAAATTTCAGTTGGTAGAGATTTCACCTATGTTTAGGTGGCTACATTTTAAGTAGTAAACTAGTGAAATAGAGAAGAAACTGCCAAGTACTTGTGGAGTTGTGATGGAGTTGCCTAAAATGTATTTTCAAACGAGAAATGTTCCTGTGATGACAGGGAACTGATTAGGGAAGGTATGTGCTGGAGATTCCTGCAGGTGAGTTGTAGCTTTGAATGTAGAGGAGGATTAACCCTCCCCAAGGTCTCTACCCTCTGACTTGAAAGAAATATCTTCCCCCAGGTCTGGCAAGCCGTGTAACTGTGAGCGTTTGAGCAGCTGCGCTAGGCAGAGACCTGAGGGGATTCTTTGTTCTACCTCAGTCCTGTTCTGTCAGCACCTTTCTACAGCTGTGGCCAATCTCTGGCATTGCTGAGGAAAACCAAAACAAATAATTCCCTTAATCTGACTTTACCAGTTCCAGCACTTTCTGCAGATTTGTGTTTTAAGACTGAGCCCTCAGTGAAGGTTTTCTGTGAATGAGATGCTCATATTGTGCCTTGTTTAGTGCGTAATACTTTCAAGGGTCATGGTACAACTTTCCAGGGTGCTTATGGAATCTCCCTTCTATATGTGAACACCTGTTTCTATGAAAATATGTAGACTTCTGTATTTCCAAGAAATCTGCACTCCTTCAAACTCGGTTGAAGTTGGCTGGAGGATTTAGAAGTTTTCCAGGTCATACATGTACACAGACACATGGTGCCTCTGCCTCTTTTTTTTCTTAGGAAGCGAAGCTAAAAATGACATCCGTATATTTCCCTAAGATCAGAAGCCAAATTATTACATCTGCGTGCATGGGGAAATCCTTCCTTTATGACTCCTGTACTTAGTGGTTGAAAGTTTAAACACAAACTTGAAAAAATAATAGCTGTTTTAATGGAAATCTGCAAAACTTGTGAGCCTGGCCAGTGTCCATTGTGGAGCTGTGTGGAAAACCAGCTCTAAAATCAAAAAGGACAACAGTTATCCAGCCCAGCCTATCTGTGCATTTGTTCTCTGGATCAAACTTTTATGAATTGTTTTCCAAATTTTTATCAGTTGCGGAGCTCTCTGTAAGGAAAATGAGAGAGTTTTGACAAGTGGACATTAGGATTGAACATGGTAATCGTTTTAGGAATTGCTGTACTGAGGTAAAATAAATTCACTCAGTTTTCCCATTAGGACCTTGTGCCACAAGCCTGTTCTCTGGTGCTTATTCACCTCAACGCTTCTGCCGCCTACTGAGAAACTGATTTTCAAAGTAGCCTTCCATCCTTCTGACATTACCTGCATTTCGGATTATCATCTGACTGTTCTGAAACACCCTGTAGAGCAGTGGCCATGTCAGACAGCTCATAAAAACAGCATGTTATCAGCATTATTTTCTACAGTCCTGCTCTTAGTGCCTTCTGCAGACTGTACTGACCAGGATCTTATGATGTAAGTCATTGATAAATACATTAAAAAGCCATAGATTGAGTACTAGTCCCAGAATGTTCACTCAGGAAAGAGCCTGAAATAGATATGTGCTTCTTAAATGACATCTTTTGCTTTGGTATTTGTCAATAAGGTGTTTTTTAATCTGCTTTATGAAGGTACAATAAGCAAGTTTCTGTTGTTACATAGTACTGAGTCAGGTGCCTGGGAAAGGTCCATGTGGACTGTACCAGTGCAGCTGACTTCTCGTTTCTACTCAGCCATCTGCTCTCAGGCCAAATGGTTCATACTTTCTTGCGTGCTTTCTATGTCTTAAAATACAGAAGCACAATTTGGAATTTTCCAGTGTTGCCCAGGCAGGTGGGGCAGGCCAGGCAAAGGGCCTGCGTTGAAAAGCTTGAGCTGAGCCCAAGGGCTGTGGGTGGGAAATAGGGGCCTGGGCCTGGAATACTCTGCGAAGGAAGGGGCGGAAAGGGGACAAGCTGTAACAGATAGGGAGAAGTTTGTGTCCATGAGACAACACTTATGCTCAAAGCAGGGCATGGGAGGCAGCGCTCCTATGTCTCATTCTGGTTTTGCCACCGGCAGATGGCCAAGTCCGTTGGTGCCTCTTGGTCCTTTCCAGCATTGGTCCACACGGATGTAGCAGCCTGTTGCTCTCAGTCACATTTTTGCCTCAAGTGGCAGATGTGTTTGTCGTGGCTTTAAGGATGTCACCTGCAGTGGTGAACCTTGTGGCTCACCACTCTGATAAAATTGCTGATTTTGTTGTTGTTATTGTTTGTTTTGTCTTTCTTTGTTGTTAATGTAAAAGATCTCACGTATAAACAATGTATAACCATGCATAAGTGGCATTTAAAGAGTCTTACTAAAACTGTGAAGTGAAGCAGTGGAAAAACTAAGTAACCTCAGAAATGAGGCTATCTGTGCAGGATATTAGTTGGTCTTTTTTGGTTTATTCACTATACATGGCCTTTGATCACATGTTGATATATGACATTTTACATGAGTCTCATTGAGTGAGGAACCTCTTCTAGGGATTAAACAACAACATATAGTCAAAGAGGCAGTGGTCTGGAGCCCAGATTCTTAATTTACTTTAGAGGTGATAAAACCATTATTTAATGATTAGGACATTTGAACAATGTTCTGGAGAGCTGAACTTGCCTTGCCTCTGCTACTGTAGAACAATATGTGTTGCTGGGCGGCTTGTGTAAATCCACGTAATCACTGTTTTCGTGCCTGTAAAGCAAGGGTTGGGGGGACACAAGGCACTCAGTGAAGCCGTTATAATGAGAGCTGTGTCTTGAATCTGTGAAGTCCTATATTGTATCAAACATTTTGAAAAAATGTCTCAAAATAGTATTTATTTTTGCCTTATTCTATCTCTTGTTCAGTTCATGGTCTGTAAAATGGCAGTGAAACTGCTATCTACAATCTCCTTGTCTAAGGAGGGAAAAATAACACATCAGTGAAGCATTCAGATACAGCAGTGAATACCCATAAGGAAATGCAGGATTCTTGATGTGGTGTGAGAGTTTTAGTAGCATGTTAAAAAATGAAATCTTGGGTTATACTTTGAGCAACCCAGGAAAAACAAAATGCTAAGTTACTGCTAACTGAATTTAGTGCAGCCTGCACTGAAAAGGGTAGAGGTCCTGTGGAAGAGCAATAAGTGATCATGTTATCCAAGAATGTATATTAAAGTCTGATAAATATATATGCATCTGGAGGCAAATTGATGTTGCACAGATACTTAATCCTATCATTTTCCTAAAATCAGTGTAAATAATCCACTATTATGTTAAATAATTTCTCCCCAAAAGTTGCGTGAATGCTTATTTATCGGAATAACGATGTGGGATATCATGAGCTATTGTGTATGTCCATTTCTACTTACTCTCTTCATGCCTGTGATTCTGATATACATGTCCAAAACCTTTTACAGTGTTGCTCTTCAAGGGCCAGTGCCACTAGTTCATTACTCATCTGTCAGTCTGTATATGCGGATGACACAAGACTGCACATCTGAGCAGCAGACAAATCTGTTCTACAACCAGGAAAAGTAGCAATTAATGAGATAGGAGCAGGAGGATATATAAACATCAGGCTTTTGTATAGTTTCTCTAGGGCTTTCCTGCACATACTGACCTATAGCTATGGCAGCCCCTAGTTGTTGTCCTTCTGGCAAATTTTGCCTTCCGAGTCTTCAACAGTACGTCAGCATGCAATCAAAAGCTCATTGACTTTGAAAATGAATTTAAAGGTGGGGAGACTTGATTTGAAAAAAGTATGTAACCGAATAGCAAGGTTTTAAAAATCTCGTTTCCTCAGCATATGTGTTGCTCTCCAGGCTGTCTTGCAGCTGAAAGAGGGAAAATAGGAAACAGCAACAACGGAGACAACTTTCACCAGGGGTAAGCACATGCAGGTGCTGGGGGATGCTGCCGAGAGAACATGAACAGGAGATGCTACCTTCTGGAAGTTTGCTCTGCTGGCCTATGGCATATATGTTTCTGCATAAGCCCTCAATTCCACCACTTTTATCTAATAGCAGTCTAGTCCGGTATAGACCAACACATTTTACAATGCTTCTGGATTGTACCATGCTGTTTAAAAGGAAACACAGATGTTAAAGAACAATTCAGAGAGGAAATGAAAAGAGGAAGAGCATCTGGAGACTGGAGTCTGTGTTGGAGCTCTTGCTTGTTGGTTGATTTAGGACTTCTGGGCCTTCACAGGCAGATCTGGCTTTTGTGCTTTCAAGCTGGTGCCGCTGAGTTTTCCCGAGAATATCTGCCTTTTTTTTTTTTCTGTGCAATTTTGAGGATTTGGGGAGAGAGAGTTTAATTTCTTTGAGAGCAACTCCAGTTGTAGCATTCACTGCCTTGAGTTTTAGATCCCTTTCACCCTCCTGGTAATATGGGTGTCCAGAAACGGCCATCTGCTTTTAGAAAGGTTTTACAAAGGACAATCATCCAAAGGAAAGGGAGTCTGGGACCCTGTCTACTAAAAGGTTTTGTGTCTCCATCATTTCTCTGAGTTCACGTAGAATTAATATCAAAACCTGCTCCTTTTATAGATTTAATAGAAATGTATGAGAGCATCTGTAAAATAAACTGTTTTACCACCTGTGGTGATGTTAAATATTTTATTTTCTGCCGAAATAAGTTTGTGGCTTAACAAGACTCTAGTTGTAGTTGTCCACGTGTTTCTGTTTCACTTGTGTGCTTAGGGAGTTCACATACTCTGTATCTGTACAACTCAACTGGCTTGGTAGAAAATTCATGCCTTTATTCTGCTTCTCTCAGAGGCAGAAATATAGAGTCCAGATATACTGTCCAGTAGTTTGGGCTTGGAAATGAGGTAGTGCAATGTTGTAAAAATTTCGTGACATTTGACCTGGACGTTGTACATTCCAGTATCCCTGCACTTGCCCTCCCACAATTTCTTTTTGTCTTCAGTGAAAATTGATCTTGTTAACAGGTAATACTGGAAATACTATGTAAGTTATCATTTACTATTAGGAGTGTAGTTTTATGTCTCCTGTTAAGCAACATAGATCTTGTCTATATTTAATGACTTTTTTTTTTCTTTTCTTTGAGCTTTCATGCTGTACAATGTATCTGTCTAGATCTAGTCAAACTTTAAACCAGTATAAAGAGAGATGATGGAGATCAGCCTTAAGGTCAGTTCCTTGTTGTTTGGAGTTTGATATGAATAGATTGAAGAAAAAGATACAATCAGATAGATGGGAAGGTGCACAGATTTTTTTTTTTTCAGAATTTCCAATTTATATTGAAACTGATCAAAAAGTCTTATTAACACGAAATTTAAAGACAGAGGTTCCTTTTCTTTTTGGTGTGGTGATTTCTTCCATTTTACTCTATTACAAGGATATTTTATTCTGCTCTGAGATACTGTTACAATCTTCAAAACAAACTATTCAAACCTCTTGGAAGCTTATGTCAATGCAACTTAATTCAGGTTTCTAGGACTGTGGTGAGAGAAAAGTGTCAGAATACTTGCCACCCTTCTGGAGGGCAGAGGTGTGAACAGATTCAGGGAGTGGGAGGTCCTCTGGGGACTATTAACATCATGGTCCAGGTGCGATCGTGTTGTCAGTAGGAAAGGGGATGCAGAACTGATTGGTCAGATCAGGAAGTTTTGAAGTATTTTTTGTTTGGGCTTGGAGATGCTTCTATTTATCATCTTCAGTGTGTATCATTGTCTAGATAGCAAAATCATATCTGAGCATTGCAAATGCATAATTTTTGTCCTTTCTCAAAAGATGGAAATGAGAATGCACCCAGATGTTTATGTTCCTTGTGGTGCTTTCTTTAAAAAAATATCTCATATGGGGGAGAGTAGTAACTGCAGGTTTATGCAATCTAGACAATACCCTTTTTTGAGTGACCTGATACATTCCTTTGGAAAACCAGAAGAGTTTTACTGACCTGAATAGGGATTGAGCCTTAAATGATTAAAACTTAGCAGTAATAAATACATGACATTTAGACATAGATTATGTGTATTAAAGAAACTGAACTGAATATCACTAGCAGAACAAGTAAAGGAGTGTACATATGGGCTACGGGGAACTCCAGCACCTAGGGAAAAATGATGAAAAGAAAGAAGAAAAGCAAGCTACTTATGGAAACCATTTTCCAGCTATCTGAGGTCATAAATAATTTGTACTAAAACATGAAACACTAAAAATATATTTCTTCAGTGTAGGTTTGACTTATTCTACTAACGGACCAAGCAGATATGTTTGAACAACCATTGTGTGCATAGATTGCAGGTTGCATAAATTTTTTTAAATTGTTCTCCCTTACGCTATACTAGTATATCTGCCAGTTAGGCCACAAATACAAGTTAGTAGTTTTTAACATTTTATATTTTACAACAACAAAAATGCATGCACACACACAGAAAAAGTGTAAAACCAAATGACACTGTGGTCGCCTCCATGTGAACAAGAACATGTGTGGGTTTTTTTAGCTCGTATCATTGTCTTTTAAAGATCATGCAAGTTTTCATGGTGCCTTTATTTCCCGTCATCCTCTTCATAATGTGAAAAATGCTTTCATGTTTCTGATAGGGAAATGATAATTTGCAGTCTTGAAGAGATTGTCACATAAAGGAGATTGCACGTACTGAACTGCATATGCTACACAGATGAGGTAATGTCTGTGGTGCACACTTTAGGTTAACCTGGTGGAAGCAAAGGATACCATTTTAATGATGAATTAAAAAACAAAGGGGTGTGTGTGTGTGAACATATTACTTTGGGCAAAAAAAGGTGAAATCCTCACAGAAGGTTAAGCATGAGAGGAAAAAAGCTACTCTGCAGAAATGAGCTGGAGGATTAATGCATTGTCAGAAAGAGTTTGGAGCAAAAGCCTATCTCCCCAAGCTGACATATGGCTTAATGAGGGGCTGAAGAAATTTAGTGGAGGTGTAGAGGGGAAACAGATAAAAATAATTCTAGTTTCCTCTTACTATCAGAATTCCAGGTGTTACGTATTTCTTTGCCTCTTGAGTCTAATAAAAGACTTGTGGGAGTCAATGAAAATATTTTCGTCTCTGTGTTCTATTTTTCCCCAATAAGAGAAATTCTGAGGGAAAAAAGAAAAAAAAACCACCGTCGTAGTCCTAAAGGCATTTCTTTAGAAGATGTAGATTGAAAATTATTTCCTTACCGGACAAGCAGTATAATCCTGTCTCACAGCTCGTCTTTAAAACCAGTTTTGATCTGTTTTCACAAAATAAGACTTTAAGAAATTTAATTACCAGATGGTTTCAAAATCTACTTACTATCACATGTGATAACCTGTGTTAAAACATACTCATTCCAAAACAGTTTAGGTGGGATCAGTGAATAGACCTGTATATACTACCTGAAAAAGCAGTTTTATATACAAAATGGAGGGAGAGCAAGTTTCATAGATGACTGTGAAATATGGCACAATACTGAGAGTTTGTAGCATAATGATTGAGAGTATTTACACTTCCCAGGTGTCAGGAATTTTAGTCTCTATATGCAGAAACCCTTTTTGCCTTAATTATGTATATTTCTTTTAAAAGTTGCTTCACTTCTGCTCCATTTTGAATTACGCAACAGTTGTAAGAGTGCATCTTCAAGCATAGGTTTCTATAACTGCAGAAGAGAAAAGCTGTGAGGTAGTCTGTAATAAAGTCTCTAATAAAGAAGGTTAATCTTGTGCAGATAAACACAAACCTGACCAAAACTTTGTTGTTGTACCATTACCATGAGTTATGATGCAATTCATTTTTATTAACAATATCTGAATGGTTGTGTTAATATTCTTAAAGTCTTAAAATTAAAGGTCTAAACCAGTATAATATCATTCTTGACAGCCAAATGAAAGAAAGGTACCTAATTAAACATCTGTTTTAATTTCAGTATGTTTCTGACAGTCGATGAGATTTCTTTCTTCTAGGAAGACACCTAAAAATGCAAACAAGACCACGAATGTTGGTAGATGCTGCATCCTGGATTTCTGCTGCAAGTCAAACTGAAACTGTGAGTGAAATC
>NW_010580928.1:472275-493924 GCF_000705375.1 Tinamus guttatus | reverse complement strand
TCATGCGGGATGCAGCAGACTGGGACTGCTTCCTAACCTTAAACATTATAGTCTCTTTCACATCATTTCATGTGAAAAAAGCTCTGTTGTTTTATGAAATGGTGCTACGCTGTTGTCAACATAATATTTTATTCTCTTCCTTATGCATCATAACTTTTACGGCCCAAGATTTTTCCCTGCTGCTTGAGCAGAAATATTTCTGGGGCTTTCCACCCAGTGGATTTGGAGCAGCTGTGGCTAATGCCAAACTAGGCATTATCAGCAGGCATGCCCCTGCTCAGAGGCCTTGCAGAGGGCTCTCAGTAGCATCTTTTCATTTGGTCTTTCTCACTTGCTTGCAGCCTGGCGTGAAGCTGCAGGTCAGTGCAGAGATGGGGCCACAGTGGCACAGGAACCTCCGCTCGGGAGCTTCTGCTCTAGACACGGTGCAGCCCGACCCAGCCAACAGGCAGCCTGCCTGTGCTCTACCCGATGCACTGGAGCAGCATTAAGTGAGTGCTGACATGTTCATCGCAGTGTTTAACTAAAAGCAGACTCCATTGTACCCTCTAAAAGGTTGATCATAACTGCAAGAGGGCGTAACATAAAAACAAAGTCTCCGATGCAGCAGGTGACTAAGGTGACAAGTTTGACAACCAAAATTAGTGGAAACACTTAGCACGTAAAGCCTTTACAGGCAGAAAACATGATTTTTTTTTTGTTATGTGATTATATAGTGCAGAGGATAAAGGGCCTCGGTGCTGTCTGTAAGCCCAGCCTAGTGTGACACGCCTGGTTAAAGACAGCATGAACTAATTGGACCTACTTGGGCAGAAAGGGCCCTTCTGCGCCATTGAGCCCAAGCTGCTGTGCTGAGCAGGCTCCTCTGGCAAGAGGGACCTTCCTCTCAGCCAGGATCAAACACGACCCTTTCCAGCCTCAGCTGGTGGGATGGCAAGTCTGTTTTTACCAGGCCCGTAACCGCGGCCAGCCCTTGCGTTCGACTCCATGTGCCAGATACGCTGGGAACAGACAAATGATCGGCAAAGTCTTTGTAATGGATCCGCTTAGAAATATATAGGCAGGAAAAGTGCTCTGGCCTTGTGCTTCTTATACACAGGCAAGGTAAAATAGCAGAAATGAAGAAATGCAATGAGTTAAGTCACTTTCGAGGCTTGCATGAAAGCAACAAACCTCATCAAAACACAGGGTTCTCACAAATTCCATTTATTCCAATAGGATACACATTGCTAAATAAAAGAGTGTCCCTAAGAATTAATCAGATTGAGTGGGAATAAAGTAGGAGTTCTTTATAAACTCCGAGCACATGGGGAGATAACTAATATGTGTATAAATACTTAGAGAACTAGGCAGGCCTGAATTCATGCCACGTCACTACTTCTGTATTTCTTTTATCTTAATTACCTGCTACCAAACAATTATTTTATGCCCTATCACTGTCTTGGAGATGAGCCTAGGACCTGTGAACTGGGAATATAATTAGGGAAGTTAAAATCTTGAGGTCATTTTCTCAGGGGAAAGAGAAAAACAGATGGTATTTTTCTTGCTATTAAAGCAACGCAACAAGAGGTAAGCAATGGCCATGTGCCTGTTTGAAATCCCTTGCTCTTCACATGGCAGGTATTACAAAACTTTTGGATTAGATTGTAAAGTGTATCCATTTTCATTAGGAAACTCTCTGTCTAGAAACATGTAAATAAAATGTGGCAGAGAATTAAGAAGCACTGTTTAATATGTGAACATTCTTTTTAAGAAATGGAAAAAAAACCAAAATGAATAGGTTATTCTTTCTGGCTTAACCGTTTTGATTATTTTGTCAAATAAGGAGTATTCCATTTCATATGTGCAAGTCTAATATTTACACTGTTTAGTTCATGAAAGCAGGATCATTCTAAGAAAACTTGAAAACAAATATAACTGTTCTCAGGGAAGAGAACAAATATTAATGAGCTTAACTTGCAGTAATATAGTCAAAGAGGGCATTAGAAATTTCTCATGATAAAGCTTGTGAGGCACAGGAAGAGAGCAGAGCGAAGCTGTGGAAAAGATTAATCCAATCTTGGCAAAGTTTATCTGCAGTAGAATTGCCCCTCTCTTCATGTCCTTTCCAGCCCTATTTTCTGCTGCTTTTAGAAGGCTACAGTTACACAGTGATTTTAATCTCACACGAGTCTTCCTTGCCCCTGGAAGCAGCTTTTCTAAAGCTTTTCCTCAGTCATTTATTCAAGCCCATTCCCTTATCGCAGCACAAACTGGCCCTGTGCTTTGGCACTGCTGTCCGCGCTGGGGAGAGCCCCACGGCCTCGGCTCCGCGCCGCCCTGTCACACCTTAAAGGAGCTCAAGTAACAGCAGCAGCCGCAGGGAGAGCTGGACAGAAAGGAAGAGACAGAACCAGTTTATCTTCTAAGTTAATTGCTCTCTGCTTTTATTTTTTTTTTTCATTACATTTATGAAAGTTTGAAAGAAAACAAGAAGAAACAGGGGACAGCACATACAGAACAGACACGCTGGATACAGGTGTGGAGATGAGAACAGCAGAATGTAACAATCCCACCTGGTGCAGGGACTTGCCAACTAGTGCTACTTCAGAAAAGAAGAGGCAAGGTCAGAAGGGAAATGAGACTTCAGATTACACAGTTAGGTCATGTAGTTTACATGTAATACTATTGGTTCCAACTTTTTAATTGAAATCTTTCTTTTTCGCTGCAGCATTTGCATTAATAAGCCAATTAAATCCTATACCTTGAATAGAATAAATTTCCAATTGTTTGTTTGTTTGTTTTGCAGGTGAGAAGGGAGAAAACATCTCAAAAGACACAGTTTTGTTCTGTGCTTCCGCATGTGTGTTTGCAGCAAAGACAAGGCCCTTCCGCTCGCAGCACTCGGCACCGGTGTCACACGCAGGACACCCTGTGACAAACCCCAGGGAGCAGAACGGCGACTTGCCCATGGGTGCAGAACTGGCAGGAGGAACCGTCACCAGCTGCAGGCTGGGATGTCCCTGCACTGGCAGAGATGGGATGAGGGGGATGCAGTTTGCCCACAGGCAGTGCAGGAAATCTGGGCTACGCACCCGTAGGAAGGTGGCTGAGTGAGAATGGGACAACAGGGCTGTAAGTGACTGCAGGAATCGCTCCATGAAACTACCAAGTCAAAAGACAGGGTTGGCTTAAACATCTTGAATGCAGGATACTTTTCAGAAAGTTACATTTAGGAATGTTCAGAAGAAAGAGAGGAAAGGCTCACTTATGTATTACCAACTGCTGAGCAGTGTGTTGGAGCAGGAGAGCGGGAGGTTTCTGACCTGTCGCACTCCACTGGTTTTGTCCATGAGAAGCTTTTGGTTTACGCTGCAAGGGAGCTGGCCCTGAGAAGTGACCTCCTTGTAGCCCACGCACATCCCGAGTAGAAAAGCAGCCCTAGAGCTTGGTGCCCGTTCGGAGGTGCCGGAGGCTGAGGCCGAGCTCGCTGCCGTCGTGGCCAGCGCGGCCTGGGCACTATGGGGGACCGTGGCCCTGCTTTGCTGTGGGTCTCTCCCCTCCCCATCGCTTCACCTGCTGGCAACAGAATGGCTACTCAGCAATCTTCCCTATGGGAAACACATTTTCATTAATTCTACCAAGTGGCTTTTATAGAGCTAAATATTGCTGGAAATATTCTCTTGATATATCAATGCAATAGTACCAAAAAAATCAAAAGGGGAAAGTGCATTATGAGAATTGGAAGGTAGAATGAAGGGAAAAGGCCACTTCTGTGCCATGTGCCTGGGCTGTGCAGCACAAGCAGCATCGTGTTGAAGTCCTGACAGTCCAAGCCCTTCAATTCCAGAGCAGAAAATCCCTCTGACTTATTCCTGAATGTTTTTATAATAACTGGTTTGGCCTAAGGTCTTCACACTCAGGCAAACTTCTGCCAATCGTTCTTTAAATTAACCCCTGTGGAGGATCTTCCTTTTTTTGCAGTAACATGAAGATTTAGTCCATCAAACTGCCAATTTCAGTTCTCTGTGTTTGCTCTCAGAGCACAGCCTATGCATCAAAATTAAAGGCAAAGTGTTTTAAGCCACTTAAAATAAGCATGGAAGAAGAAGCAGGATAGTATCTAATGAAAAATTCTAAAGTTTCTTCTTTTTTTTTTTTCTTCTTTGAAATACAGGTTATACGTTCATTTTAGCATCCAAAATTCATCTGTAAGTGATCAAAAACATAGTCGAAACACAGGAACAAAGGATTTACCTAGTGAGTCATCAAAGTGCTTTATTTTATAAAGCCTTGCTCATGTTTGGAGTGTAATCTAAGCACTAAGATATACAATAATAAGTCCTCCTTGCCCTGTTCAAATAAACAGTTTATCAACAATAATGAATGGCAGAACTGTTACACAGACCAAAAGAATGCTTTGCTGCAGAATTTCTAAAATTGTCTAAAAATGCACACTAGTTGGCCACAATTAAATATTGACTCAACCTCATTTTTACTGCGGGGTCTCGCTGTGGTCTTGCAGCTGAGGAACCACAGCCTCTTCATACTTCAGAAAGCAAAACTTGGGCGATATTGTAGGCTGGGGGGTATATAGGCAGAGGACAAAAAATACCAAGCCACAGTACCAAGTGATTTAAATACAGACAGTATAGAAGTGTACACATACATTACAGTGCTGCGGACATCACCAAGTCAGACATAACAAAAACAAAACAAGAAAACTCTGTAGGGAAGGTAGGGGAAGGGGAAAGAATTAATGCACAGCAAGAGGGAGCGCGTCGCCCTCGGCCACTACCAGGCTCCGGGGGAAGCGCCGCGGGTTCCACCCGCGTCTGGGGGGCTTAAACAGCCTACAAAACCCTAACGATTCCCAAAAGGAGGTTGTAAAGGCACAGCTTGAGCACAGTGTAGAAGTAGATAAACTTTAAGCGTATGTAAATTCGTCTTTTTTTTTTTTTCAAGCATGGAATCGCTGGGGGAGAAGTACAGGAAGAGAAGAAATGCAGCGTCGTTTAAAAACTTCAAACAAGTTAAACAAGATCAGCACAGTTTTAGGCAATGTTCTATACAATCAAATTTGGGTAAGCGAGAGGACAGGTCATTTGGATGATAAAAGATGACCTTGGGAAAAATCCCTCTGGAATGGCCTTTCCCATTTTATTGTAACAACTTCTAGCATGGAGGTGAGTGAGACATTCACTTTGCTTCACTGCTGCATGTTGCATCTTGGAAGGGGACGAACATTACTTCATTTGTACTGCAAAATAACTTTACATGTAAACTCAGAAATCATATATTGTACACAGCTCTGAAATTCAGAAGTATCCCTGCTTTCCTAGTAATGTAAACAGTAAAATTCAGAGTTAAATTTAAAGGGATAATCCATAATAAAATACCATTGCTTAAACAGTACAACACAAGCATTTAAACTTCAAATTCCCATTGAATTACAGGAGAAATGGAATTTCTATCAGTGTGCACATCTTTCAGGAGGGAAAGATGAAGCTACTATTGCCCAAAACTATGCGCTTATTCAAATAAGCTTTTTTTTCCACTTGCAACATTATTAGTTCCTATACTGCAAGAATATAAAACAAATGCAAACTTCAGTTAACAAAGTGAAACAAGCAAGGTTTTCCCTTAACGTAACTTCACTGTAGCAAAAATGTACACGTAGCATGAAGTACATGTTAGCTCTTTGTAAGGTAAGAGACATTAGCTCTCAGATGTCTGAGAGTCTCAACTTCCTGATGCTGAAAAAGAGAAAAAAAAAAAAAAAAAAACAGGAGAGAGAGAAAAAAAAGGGGCAGAAACCCAACTGCTATGAAGCTATGAACGGGAAACCCTGCTGGCGCCAAGGCCTTTCTGTTGCAGGATTTTTTAAGGAGTGCCAGTGTGCAAGTTTTAAGTAACATTCGCCGTAAGGTTTTTATTATTATCATTATCATCATGAATACTGTCATGTATCTTTTAGTTCAAAAAATAAACTGATCCACAGTTTACAGTTTGATACCCCTATGGTAGGTTAGACATGCATGTACCTTTCCCCACCCCACCCCACAGCACTTTGCTCATTTATTCCGTTTCAGACGGGAGCATCAGAGTATTCCTGTCACAGTGCACTCTGAGAAAGCTGATCTATTTAATTTAATTTTTTTGCACACATGAAAGAGTCAGAAATAGCTAGAACTATGCTGGGAATATCAGGCAGCTGTTAAAGCGCGTATTCCACCCCACGTCAGGCATCTTGGCCAGCAGATGTAAACAAGGGGGTTGCTTTCTGCAAGATGAGCACTTCTCTGAGTTCCTTTTTTCCCTACCCTTGTAGCCACTGCTGCTGTCCCCAAGTCCTGTGTCTGTCCCGTGTAACATGATGGGTTACGTCAAGATGTTGGCAATAAAGTCCAAGAAGCGCTTTGAATACTGTTCAGGATTAACCGTGGAGATTTCGGCACCAGCCTAGACAGAGAATTGAGCGGGAAGAGAAGCAAGAACCAACATTTTATTCGACGTTTGGCACTGACAGTGTTACTCAAATGTCATTTGCAGGCTCAGAAGCAGATAATATAAACCCAAATTGCGGTGGCCTCGAGCAGCACCGCAGCCTTCCCAGACCCCGCAGGGTGCAGCGATACCCTGCACCCAGGGCAGTGTCGGGAAGCTCCCCTCTCCCCTTCCTTTACTTCTCACTGTACTTCACTCCCCTGCACAACTTCTACCACACACGTAACTGTTCTACCCGCAGACTGTGCTCTGCTTAGCAGCAGTGTCTTTGTATAGGGAAGGCTGGCCTAGCACAGCCAGATCCGGTGAGCTGCTGCTCCATTAATAGATATTGCTATTGAAATATTGCTATCTGAATGCCAATGGACCTGCTTTGGAATATACAGTAATAACAAGTCCTAATTATCCCTAATATTATTTGAGGTTCAGAGTCTTAGCCACATCTGTACCTATGTTCTCCTGATTTTACAAAAGCAAAAAAAAAAAAAAAAAGGGCAAAAAAAGCCCCGGATGTAATTAAAGAACAAAGTTCAGTTTCAGGTGGCTCAGGATGTAGACAGTGAAATAAATAAAAATGGTTGTACAAAAGTTCAGTAAAAATATTTAATCACAGCCAGCTTTAATAGTCCTAGTTGTTATTTACAACATATTTTACTCCTTATTTAATCCAGAACTGTGATTTTAAGTATGCTACACTCAAAGTTCCTTAATAACTGCCAGATAATGGCTGCATATGGTCTGCATCAACTTTCAGCTGTTTTGAGAGCAGAGAGAGTAATGAGAGCATTGTTTTGGAGAGACAAAAAATATCTCTGCACGCCTGGACAGGGCTTGTTGTGAGAATGCTAAATCACTTCATGTTATAAATGAAAAAGCTCCAACTTCTTTTGTTAAAAAAGCACCCAACACATAAAGGCCTGGTCCTTCAGATACTTAAGACAGAGAACAGATTTTATGGTAATGAATGACTAAGGTCTTGTTTTAAAGAGTTTATGACATTTGATCCCTAAAATCACTGTATAGTGATGACAGGAGATATAATCCTTAACTCCGTACGACTGGGATACTTCACTGTGATTGTCCTGTAGCTGCTGTTAAGCAGCAATTTCAGTGAAAATAGAGAAATCACTGAATGGTCTTGAAGTATTTAGTAAGGACCTTTTATGCTTAATTTTGCAAATTGTGTTTTTTACAAGTCTTAAAAAGCGAGCTGTGTCATATGCCAAGGACACAATTTTCAGATTGGCTGTACCAAATAATGAAACCATCACTAGGATCCCACATGTTAAATCACATTCACAAGAGCTTTTATAGAGCTATATAAGAACACATGTCTCTGTGAACAGCTCCCTTGGTTTCCAAGAATAAGGAACATCTCACAAACTTAGGACGAAGTCCTAAAAAGGCAGCATCTCACCAGCATTCTTTATGGGCAAGAACACTGCACACATCTGGAAAGGGAGCTGTACTCTCACTATGTAATGTGTAGCTGTTGTTCTATATTTTTGAATTACGTGTTAAACTAGAAAAAAAAAGAAACAAAAATCTGATCTGTTTCCCCCCCTTTCCAAAGACATCCTGAACTGTGCTACACCAACATACTAAACAACAAATATGCATAAGTGCCACCAGAATAAGAGTGAAAAAAGCAACACAGATCCTTACCCCATGCTTAACTGTTTTTGCAGCATGGGCAGCTTTCTTTTTTGCGTCATAATGAGTAAGAATGTCAATAATGGCCATAAAGTAGATTTCCTTCCGAGGTGCATCTGCAAAAGGCAAACACATGGTGGTAAGAATGCTTTCCATCAGACGAGGCTATATGAGGATCAGCAGCAAAGACAGGCCAGTCAGAGTCACAGACTTTGTAATGGAGACCCTTTGTAACTGAGAGATTAACTGCGTTCATATAGAATGCAAATAAAAGTGAGTGAGTGTAAAATAAAAAACAGCATACAGAAAAAGTAACTATTATTCACTAAAAGTAATATGGGTTACATGTTCTTTCATGGTTAATATATATAGAGAGAAAAACTGTGATGTTTTATATGAAAGGTGGTGTTTCTGTGTCAAAAACAAGATGAAATTTTATATATATATATATATATATATAGACACAGCATTCCTCATCTTGAACAGTCAAATCATACTTAGTTTTATGCATTAACATCAAACACACTTTCAGGCTTCTTATGCGAAAGAGCGCTTCTCACAAGGCTTTCTCTGCTACAGAGACTTGGGTGTGAGAGCACACAAATTTCCAAAAAACGACGCCAAAACCAACTAAGTGAAATACAAACTGGAATGCTGTTTGCTCACTTTCTTCTGGAGTGCTTTTAACAGTATTAACTACCTATCAGGAAAATGATATTCACTAAATTTCACTAAATAAATGAGAAAAAAACCTGAGAATCACTGCGTGTAAATAGTTAAATGAGTATATGAGTTGCTTATGTAGTTGGTGAAGTACTTCACTGTAACCTCACCTCCCAATATACTTGAGAAATATATTCAGTATCAAATCTGGGCATTATAGGCATCTTCTGCTTTCTGCTGCACCAAAGAACAACTCATTTTCTCTTCTGTAGAGTGAATTACATTGTGCAACTTAACTTTGCTTTTCTGTGGTTAAGAAGTCTCTAGGATTCTGGGGTAAGAATCAAAAAATTTCAATGTAAGAACATTTCTTATTGCTTACTTTCATGGGATTTTATTCCATAAACATCAATAGCTGGATCAAATTCGCCTGGAGCCAAAGGCTGTGAGCTGTTGAGTGTGTTTCCCGGGCTGTCTGGAGGGGTTCCGATAGGGTGGGTGCCATCACTCTCGCCTTCATCTTCTCCATCGTTCTCTTCACACTCTACTTCTTCCTGCTCAGCTCTTTCCACATCATGAATGCCAACGAGCAAGCTGTAGTCCATGAGTTTTAGCTGAGCAAGAAACTAGAAAGTGATAAACAATTTGTCAATATCCCTGGAAAATGTAAGCTCCAGTTACAAACACAAGAAGTTAGGTAAAGATGTCATCAGCCTAAAAAAGCAGATTCTTCTAAGAGAGAACAAAATGGAGGATTAAGGGCTAAACCTAGCAGCAATATACTTTATTAAGAGATAGCAACAGTACATAGTTCACTTACAGTTTAGAATTATAAAAGCTGTAGCACACTTCCAAAATCCTCAGGTAAACAGATTTTTTCCTACAGTGAAGATCAGCCCTGGGTGAGGCAATCACTGTCACGGTTGCCTAGGGTTTCAGTTAGGGCTATTTTGGTCACCGTGCAACATCCAGACCAGACTTTGTGCTATCAGATGGGTTGTGTGTTGTCATCTGGCACTAAATTCCACCCCTCCTTGGAAATCCTTATTAAAAAGTCATGAAAACAATGTTTAAATATTCTAGCAGTAGAAGCGTAGTGAAGTTTTATATTGTGAGGAACTGAAATGACGGCTGCATTCTCTTCACGGTGAAAGGCTCACGATTTAAATCAGATAAGCAAAATGTGAATGTGAACAAGCATTTTGATTGAAGACGGGAGTTTGAAGAAAATTGGAAAGTGAATATGCTTGATGTATGTACAAAGCGCTGGGTTGAGGGGAACAGGATAAGTCAGAAAGGTGAGAGAGATGGAAATACAGGAAGCAGAAAAGAGAGCAGGAATAAGCAAGTTGTTCAGGGGGTGGGGAAGGGGATGGCAGAGCAGTGCTGTGCTGCAGCCTGAAAGCAATCCCGGGGTTTGGAGCTCGCTGTACGAAGACTTGTGGAACTGGAGCTTACTGGGGGCGGGTGGGCGTAGAAAGAAAGTGCAAGAATGAATCATTTCCATTGCTGGAGACTCCAATGGGCTACAAACAAAAAGTTAGAGTAGACCAAAGAAGAAGAGGTTTAAGCTAGACTTTATAACAGATAGATAAGAGAAATATAAAAACATTAGAAAAAGAGAAACAGTATAGAGTTTGTCAAAATAACAACTTGACTATGAATTCAAGTGCTAGAAAAGATAACATGAAGAAGAAGAGTGAGAGGAGACTTTAGAAATAAAGAAGAAATTGGTTTCTACCAGTTTTAATATATTAAAGCGAAAGACTCGAATAGATTTAAGTTTGAAGAGACATTGAGGATACCCAGAGCAGCTGCCTCGTGATCAGCACGGAGGTAATGAATGACATACAATAAGAGCAGATGAGAGAGGCCAGAGGCGATGGCGTGGAAAGACTCGAGGCACATCATTATGTTCCTGAGAAACACTGACAGAGGGAGGCAGCGAGAGGCGGGGAGAGAGAGAGAGAGAAAGAGAGGGAGAAAGAGAAAGAGAAGGAAAATCTACCAATAAACGTAAAGGAAGAAGAGTGTGAAGGGGAACAGACCCCTGGGAAAGGAGTAGGCTGCAAATCAAAAGAAAATGGGTCTTGGGCAAGAGTGTGCTGCTGAGGACAGCAGAGAGATTTAAGAAAATCGGCACAAAGAAAAGATTGTCACATTTAAAGGGGAAAAAAATATATCCTTCTGTGCTTTTTCCCAGGACAGTTTCAGTGGAATGGGCAGGCAGGAAAATGAGGCAAGAGAGAACTGAAGATAGCGCTGGGTAAGAAGATTGCAAAACAGCAATAATAAATATTTGTCTATTTGAGCATATGAAAGGAACATAAGACTTGATTATGAGAGCAATACTATACAACAAAAATTATGTAATGACAAACAAAAGCAGATATAAAGCCATATATTTGAGTATATTACTCCATAATATGTTTGACTGTAAATAGTCTTTGATAAGATAATGATAACACTAAGTGCAGTGCATTTTTTTTAGACTAGTGAAATCTGAGTGCTTATGCACTGGGTATAAACTGCATATTCTTAGTTATCTGACAAAAGCAGAATGACCAATAAAAGGAAAACACCATTAAAAATAGCTTCCTGCCATTAAATGAGCTGTCACATCACTTCACAGTAGTGATCTATGTGTATATTCAGTGATGATCTATATAAATTTCAAAACCATAAAAAAATAGCCCCCCTAAACACGGTATCCCCTTGCATTTACAATTACATTGTACTTAAAATTTACTATGATGTAGATGATAGCACAGAATCCACATCCTGAGGCAAGAGTGTACTCCTACATTCAGCGCACATATTTGAAATCTTGTCTGAAACTGACCTACTGTAATAGTTTTAGTTAGCAACAGCAATATTAAAGGAACTTGTGCTCCTTTTTAAGCCCAGATTAACTTGTATCTTGAATTGTGAGACTGACCGAGCAATTTGATAGCCTAATATATTTTAAATACAAAGTATTTTCATTTTATCATTATGAATTGATGAGAAGCCAGCTTTTTTTCAAAAGCAAATTACTGGGTAAATTCTAAAGTTACACTATTTTATGTGACTATGCAGCAGCTTTTGAACAATATTCAGATACAGATCTGAAGAACAAGTAAATTCAATTTTGACTTCATTCCTTTTGATATAAATAGTTCAAAGTTTATTAAGGCACAGGGCCATTTTGATGTCAGGCTTTGGCCAACAATGAAAATGGATTTTAGGCTTTGAGTTTAGGGACTGCACAATATTGTCTTGAGCGTTAACACAGGAGAGTTGCAGAACTTGAAGCCAAGCTTCATGAACTAGTTAGCTCAATATTTAGTTTCCCTTATTTCCTGAGTAGCTTTATCAATTATAACAAAATATCTTTTTAAAATCACATAGTAAAACACCACTTCTGTACTGAGTATAGGCTGCATTTAACCAATACAAATTTACAAGCGAAAGCTGCATTAAGATAATGAGTACAACTGCTGTATACAAATTTCCGAAGCAGTCCATTAGTGTGATCCTAAAGATGACTTAAAACTGGATTACTAATATGAAACAGAGCAGGCACAGCTGTGAGGAGGGGAACCTACACTGTCTGTTATGGTTTACAGTCCACATGTGGCCTTAGCTAAGGTCAATGGCTTTGGTGCACCTCAACGTTCTCCATCTGTAAAACACCACTAGCAAGGCCTGGCTCCCCCTCGGGGATGTTTGGGCAGACTGTGCTGGCAAAGCACTTGGGTGCCAAGTCATGCTGTTACCACCATTTTAACACTGCACCACCAAGGTTGGGACAAAATATGATGAGCTACGGCATCGAGGTTCTCTCTCCTGTGCCAACAAAGCAGTGATCAACTCCTGAAATACAAGTGCTTTTATTTTATGAATTACAGCTATGAGTTCAAACATATCTGTAATTTGCTGCATATTTTAGTGACATACAACTGAACGGGTGCATTCTTACCTCAACATCCTTCTTGAGTTTTTCAAGGAACATCTTTTTGTTGTTCTCATCAATATGAATTTTTTGGCCATCATTAATAAAATCATTGTCTTTGAACGTCGGCAGCTCTTTGGCCTAAAACAAACCAAAACCTACGTTCAGAGTCCAAACACGAACAGCAGCACAATGAAATTGCCCCGTCCACCTGGCTCCACAGCCGAAGTTCACGCAGCCCCACCGGGAGCGACACCCTCCAAGCCCCAGAGAAACCGCACAGCGTTCGGAGCGCTCCAAAGAGGGCAGCAGGGAGCGGAAAGCCCCGCAGCCTCCTCAGCGCTGGAAGCACACGCACCTCCATCGCATGCAGGTCTGCACAACGACAAACAGCTATTTGCTTTCTTACTTCATTTGTGCTGCACGTGGCCTTGTAGGTGTAATTTTGCTGGGAAAGCAGGAAGTTTAACTAAGACAAAATACCAAACCAAATACTTCATTGCCATCTACTGTTCAAGTCTGCGCTTCTTCCAAGATGTCATTTTTCAAAAGTAAGTGAAAGTTAGTCCAAGTGAAATACCTCTATATCTCTTAACAAAAGGCCACCATATCAAACCAATGGGCTTTGCATTACATGTTGCATAGCTACTGTGAAAGTTTCTATGTGCCTAATACCAAATAATTTTATATACACATATACATAAAATCAGGTTGAACAGGAACTGTGTAATACTGCCCAGAGAAGACTTCTACCTTTCAAATGTTCAATGAAATGCTCTTGATATTGGTGCATTACTGGATTATCTCCATCTTTAATTCTCCCAACAGCAACAGCATTAAGCAGAGAGAAACGTATCTGACTGGTGCAGATAAAGTAACCAGTGGTTTTAGTAAGTAACCTAAGACCCCTGAAACTCATTCTGTTCTCAGAGGGCAAGGACTGAAAATTTACTTAAAAAAGTCTAACAAAGTCCAACAACAAACAAACAAATAAACCTGGTCCATCCTGGACTTATTTGCTCAAGGAACCCAAAAGTAAAGTAGTTTCTACAATTAGGGCCTTTAATGGCCATTGCCTTCTTCCTCTCCCACCAATTTAGTAGGAAGATGGGCCAGAACAGGTTTTCTTCACAAAGAAAATGTCACAGGACATCTGAGCCCTGCAGTGCTTGATCCCCATGAACTAATTTCCTGTGACTCTGAAAGTCCTTCTGCTAGGAAAAACGGGCAGCGATCATGAGTCTTCTGCGTGTTTAACTGGTCTGACATTGCTGGTAACCTTCCTGAGAACAATATTTTTAATGGTTTATTTTCTTCTTGTAAACATGGTGAAGAAGAGAATCTCAGAGGTTCTTCTGTCTTGACCAGAATTTACTTCTTGAAAAGTGCAGAATTAAAATGTGAGACCATGGCAGACCCTCCAGTGCTTTACATATCTTTGCAATGGTGTATTTTTTTTGCTTCTGGGCTGCATAGAAAGGACAATGAAATCCACAGTTCTACAACTGTCCACACTTATTTTCTTGAACTTGGAGTTTGTGGCTTGCTCAAGAGTCCTCAATGCTGCATTTATTTAGAAAAGTGATTCTTCCAGTAGCTGCTCAAAAACATTTAAACAATATAATTAGATATTAATAGTTATGAATCCATGCTAAAACAACCCAATTCCAACACCTAATGAACTTTGGAAAAGGCTAGGTCTGAGTTTGGCAGCTCTGAATTAATTACTGTGTTGTTTCTAGAATAATCTAATGTGTTAAGATACCCTCTAACTTTGCTCCAGAGTCCTATGTTGGTTTAAAATGAAAAACACCCTAAGCAGCTGAGACGGAAGGATAATTGTTATGCCTAGCAGACTCCCTTCCTTGGACAGTCATCCTGAAGTGCTCTGCTGGGTAATTTAAATTAAAACACAGAGGCAACGTGTCAGGCACTGCTTAACGCCAGCAACGAGTTGTTTACTACACCACAACAGCCGACTGTGCAGCGATTTTCTTTCTGGCCTGCTCCGTAAGTGGTTTAGGATTCCAAAGGAAATATCAGATAAACATTCCAGACCAGCAGCTGTGGACAGTATCATGCACAATGGAGGAAAGCATCCCCTAGATGTGGGCTCATTCTGCAGAGGCGGCACTGGGGATAAAAAGGATGTCACCAATCCCAGCGGCTGGAATCCAGTGAGTGGGATGTTTAAGAATGGAGAGGAGACTTGGATGAATTAATTTAAGATGAAACAGTAATGAAAAGTATGCAAGAAACCAAGCTCCCTTCTTTCCCAGCAACACAGTCACTGAATATCCTCTTATTGGGATTTATTTTGCATCTAGTATATCCAAATTATTTATTAAACCAGGCAGAGATTAAGCGAAACAAACCCATTAACACCAAAAGGGTTTATTAGTCCTGTTGAAAATAAAGCAAGGAGGTGGTGGGGAGGCACAGAGGAAGGATGTGCTTGTGGTTGAGACAGAGATGTGGGGTTATTTCTAGACTGCGCCACAGACTTCCTGTGTAACACCAGCACAGCCGATTACCGCTTTGTTTGGGTGGTTACGGCGGGGGGGAAGTATTTTTTTGCACTGAAGACAGTGGTCTTCGCAGTAAAAATAAACTTAAACTGCAGGTGGTGATGTTTGAGGAAGGCATCAGAGTCAGTGTCCCCACGGCCCAGGTGCCACGTTCCACTCCACCAGTGCCTGCACACCTATTTTTAACGAAGCTGAGCTAGCAACGCTGACGCAGGCCCCTCACGCGTGTGCCGTCACGAGGCCCAAGGGGGGCTCCCAAGGGCATCGGAGGCAGCAAGAAACTCGGCTCTTCCCGAAAGTCAGACTGCTCCCTGCCTCGTGCGGGTCTCCCCAGGCCCCCAGAGCCCCCGTGCACCCACCGCCGCGGAGCTTTGCGCCTGTGAGTGAAAAGGCCGCGCTCAGGCATGGGAGCAAATGGGGAGACCTGGAAGTAAAAGCAGAGGGTCCAATATAAGAACTCAGATCTAAAAGGCCACGTGCTAATCGCTGCCCTCGCTACATTTGTGCCATGCTTCCTGGCCCACACTCTTCCCTCTTACCCTCTTCTTGAGTGTTACTGCACAAAGCTTTTTTGTGTGAGGCAACGGCATTCTCCATATTGATATAAAGCTGAATCGCACTAGGGTGCTGGTTCCATCCCAAATGTTACTAACAAAAGCCAGTGCTAATGCTAATAGCATTTCACACGGGAATTAATGGCTTGAAAAGTGGTTTGGGAGTTTAGGAATTAAAATTAGGAGAGGCTTTAGAAGGTACTTAAAATCCACAATGTATGTGTTCATGCTGAAAAATTCTAATGAATACATTTTAATCTTGTGCACCTCAGTAAGAGAATATAGAAAAAAAAACATGTTGTGGCAGTTTAAACCACTGTATCTGAATGAAAAAAATGGAGGTTTAGCTTTAATGAAATAATTGATACAATTAATTTTTAATTCAGTCTCAAATATTTCCAATGAAGCAAAATCCGTGTTAGAAAAAGAATCTCCTATAATGTAATTCATTATAATGAACATATTACTATCATTAAAGAACTAAATATTTTAAGAGCTGCACAGGAGATGAACATCTAACTACTTCCACTAAATTAATAATAGATTTTCTTTCTGAACCATCTCCATCATTTTTAATCCCCTACTTAAAGATGCATGAAAGGCACAGAAGATTTTACAAATAAGTATTTACTTATTAAAAAAAAAGCATGTTATTTACACACTTCTGCTTTAGGTTCTATATGTTGTCATGGTCACAGAATATTTTAATGATGGAAAGATACCACTTTCTTTGAAAATGCGGAAGAGTAATAAATGTTTCCTTGACTTATAAGACAGAATCTGTAAGGCCATTTTCAAGCCTAAAATCACAAGGAATTCATCCATGGCCTCAATGAAATGGTTTATGAAAAAGATTTCTTGAAAGGTCAGAGCCAGATGTGAGGATTTGATTTCTATGTGAACATGGAATAGTTTTGTACATTTCTTAAACATCTCAATTCACGATCCTAGCCTAATGTGATAAAATAAAGATTAGTATCTTTTTTCTAAAAAAACTACTTTTCTGCAGTATGACCTAAAGTAACGATAATGGCTATCAATCCTTCTGCATCTTGGAGTAAGCCTCCTGCAATAGCTGTAGGTGGAGTCTCAGGATGAGTGTTAGACCAAGAAAAGGGAAGAAGATTAAGTGTCTTCATAACCTGGCAGCATCTTCTCATCCAACAGAGGCAAAAAGAGGTTGCAGGAACAACAGTGAATAGCAGTGCTACTGATAGTTTGGGAACTAACTTGACTAATGAGTCGACTTATTCATATAGCTAAGCATTTGCAAAATTGGACTTACAGTATATGACTTCTGAGAGTGGTATAAAACATCTGCCAACAGTTATGATCCTCATCATAGCGTTCTCTTCACAGTGTATGCTTAGCGTGTATGTTTTTTTTTCAAATTAGAAACATCAGATTGACTTTAGACTTTTTGTGCTTGCTGCATGCATGGAAGGTAGTATTTTCAAAAGGGTTATTATGGTACATACAGTTTGCAGTAACCTTGTGCAAGAGGAGGCCTAACTAAACCCTGCTTGGGAAACCTGGAGACTGCAGCCCCTTTCCTGTCGTGGTCGAGCTCAAGCTTTTGTGCTCCTGCTGCCTTGCCCTCCGTAGGGATTTCTAACCCCCCAGGGCCTGCAGCCCCACGAGGCACCACGAGGTTGTAAAGGGCAATGGAAACGGAGCATTAACCCAGGAGAGGGGTCTGGGAGGAAACCAGCACTGGAATGGCTTTAGTAGGTGCAGCAGGGATTGTGCAGGAATTTTAGATGGATTAAGAATTCCAGCATGGATGAAGCAGCACTAGAATAGGAAGCATGTATCTTCTCAGTGCTCAGGGAATGCATGTACAATCACCCTGAGGGTTAAGGTTTTCCTGCTGCAAAATAAACACTCTGCATATAAAATACAAGACAAAGATTCCCTTTTTATTTTTAAACTTAGGGAAAAGAGACTTTTAAACAAAATACAACAAAGAAGGGGGGAAACCAGAAATTTGTTTTGCAAAACAATAACAGGGTAGATGCCATATAAAGGCTAGATACTGAAAGAGGGCTCCCAACTCCAAAAGCCTATTCCTGATTTTGCTATGTGTTGCAGGGTGATGTTTTGAAAGTCATAAAGTCTCTATATGTCAGCCTGAGATTCATTTCACAGACAGGCTTCACGTGTCTTGTGTGAGGGAGGCACATGAAGCAGACTGCAATCAATACCAAAAATAAGTTAAAAAGAAAAAGAATAAGAAAAATACTGTTCTGGAATTAGAAATTTTAATTTAGCAGGAAGAAATATGCGAGATTTTGAAATAATTAATATTGAATCAAGTTTTACCTACTAACATCAAAAGAAAAAAAAATCAAGCCTCAGTGAGCTTGTCACTGTGCTCCTGTGGTAAAGTCCTTCTTCCATTAGCTGTAATTCAGCTCTCAGATTGCTTGCTGTATGTTGTAATATATAGGATAAAAAGTGTTTTGCTACATCTAGCAGCATCTTCCAATTTAATTATCAAAGCTAAGTAATTTTCATGCAAGTTAACTAATATATAATAGCTGTCAATTACTTTTTTTAAAAAAAGAACCTTCAATACAAAATATTTCGTTCAAATGAACTTACTGCAGTTTTAATGTATTTATGTTTATTTTTAAATAAACTGATGTAGCGTTTCAACTAATTTAAAAACATACGATTTCAAGCTATGGGATTGCTCAAGGCAGATGAAATATGGTAGGTCTATGTTCAATTCACTTAGATTTTATTTTTCCTCTCCAAATTGCCTTCGGAGCTGCTCAATCACTAGCACCATGCTCAAGTTCTTTAGAAGTACAAGCACACTCAGCTGTAAGGGCTCATTTCATAGCATAACTGTGAGCAGAGACCACCAGGGAGTTCTGCATTATTCCTGTTTCACTTAAGAGGGCAAAACTGTCCCAGGCATGAACAGAATATGCCCACTATTAATTAAAAAAATAAATAAAAGAGAGCTAAAGACTGAAAAAGAAAAAATAGGAGCAGCTGTCAGAACTCGACAACTGTTGAAACATACTGTTCTTTTAAATTCAAGACATCTGTAAGGGCATGTTATGATACTTGTTGCCAAGAAAGCAATGCCTTTATTATTAAAATAACACTTGTAATGCAAATGAAAGGAGTTGTGTGCTAAGGTGAAATCTAAGGGATGGAGCTTGTCTCCACGCTGATTATCACAAAATATTGAAATGACAGTTTCAGAGCTTATCATCAATATGTTAGGATATTAAACAGTAGAAAACAGTCAAAGAGAAGACAAACTGAGAATGGGACAGAACGTAACATTCTCAAAGTCATTCCAGCATCTTTTCTTTCTTAAAAATGGTTAAAAAATGTTTGAACCATAGTACCTATTTTATACTACAAAACTGAAGCAGAAAAAGACTCTCTTCTTTCTGATTTGTTATTTCAAGGTCCATTGAATTATTTTGCATAACTGATTGCCTCTTATTTATTAACAGAGTAAATACCAAATAGTAATAAAAATAAAAAAATCAGAAACATCATCATTTTACCCAAGTTTGCCATTTCAAAGTTATCTAAAATTCTCAATCTGCATTAGCAAGTGCTAATGTCGCTGTTTTTTTGTGGTTTCAGAGTTCCGCAGCTGTGAATGTAGCTAATGCAGAATTCAGAAAATAATTTGATTAGTTGAATATTGACATTAGAAATCAAAAATTAATTGCAAAAAGGCCCAATAAAACATCACCAGGTATTTTAGCCCTATATTTTATCACTCAAAGCTTCCTGCTTTGTGTTATTTTTTTTTTGTTTTTCACATGCGAATAGCGGTGTATGCCTTTAGAATATGTAATTACATAATGCTGTCATTAATTTGGTTCTATTATTGTTAATGTCATTAGGAGGAAATGCATAAATTGATGATTTAATTTGCCTCTGGCTAAGAATTAGCTTGTAAGTTATCACACAAGGGAAGTATTTGAGATTTTCTGTTTTGTTAAATCATTCAAAGCAATTTCTCGAGGCATGATAAATAGGAGATGTCAAAAGCTCTTGAAAGTTTGCTAAAAATGCCTTTTTTCCCTCCTTTTTGAGCTAAAAATTTCCAGACAGTATCTTCAAAATTGGCCCAATACTCCTACAGGAGACGACAAACTAGAATAGAACAAAAATTTTAAAATAGTAACATCTACAAAAGAACAAAATGAAAGTGAAAAACATGCTGCAGAGCTCCCACTTGCCAGGTCTGAATGACGGATCCATCTACATACTTATGTCAAGACAGTCCTCAAGGCCCTGAACTTGGGAGCACCCATGCACAGACATATCTCATTGCAGGTTTGAAACCCCAGCTTTATCATTGCTCATATAGTTTCAAGATCAAGCTTTTCTCGCCTATTCACAGAAATACACAAACACTCGTTCATAAAAGATTAAAAATTGTGCTTTAGAACTGCTTGAAATAGTTTACATAAGTAAACTCCTACAACTCTAATGCTTGTTGCAGGAGAGATTGAGATCACAGTGACTATGACTATTCAAAACATCTATAATAAAACAAATGACAGTGTATCCTGACCTTTTCCAAATCAAGAAAGAAATTCCAAAGTTTATTCCAAGAACAGGTAATAAGCAAAATATGACACATATTCCTAAAAATCAGAAAGCATAAATGCCAAATATCTATACGGCATCCATTATTTTATAGCTGAATATATATAATATTAAATTTTACATTCCTTTTCCAAGTGTTAATATTGAAATCTGAGCTCTCTTCCCACTCAGATATCTTGCCTTCCTCACTTATATCAGATTATTTTAGTACCATCAGCAGAACTTATAAGACACCGAAGGGTTAATCCCCCTGCTTTAAAAAACACTAGTGGCTACGCTACCAAACAAGGACAAAAATAGACTGTAAGGAAAGGACAAAGACCATTCAAGGCAAGATCATGAGGGGCCTCGTCTAGGTCAGCAACATAGAACTAATGCAGATAACTGTAGCTTCAACTGGCATTTGGGACAGTTTAGTTGGATAATGCTGGAACATGAATTCATACCATAAGTCATTCCTTAGGAAAAAGTGGGAAAACCTTACATAAAGTTTTTCACATAACTAAAGTGGTAGCATGGACTGCTCTTACTCCTGGTGTAGCTGTGGGCTCATCAAAGACCTGAAGAGGCAGGTGTGGTGCATCTAATACTTAAGAAAACAAGGATCACGTCCTTAGAGATTTCATCCGAAATCCTGAAATCTAAGAAGTCTCCCATAACAGCGATGATACCTCACCTTCAGTTACCTGTACAATGTCTACACAAACTTCTCTCAAAGTACTGGTGTATTTTATTGAAATCTGAGAGAAATGTGTATTTTGAGAATACTAAATTTTCCAAATGAACCAAAGTAAGAGACATAAAAAAAAAGGGACCAACTTCCTTTTAAAGTAAAACTGCAGCTACAGAATTGGAAGGAGAACCTCTCTCATTATAGCTGCATATACATCCAAGTTTGTCATGGGGACACTGGTTTGCTTGTCTTGTTACACACCCAGCAAAGGTTCTCACAAATCAAAGTTTGATTCAACTCTACCTTCACATTACAAGTGGTGCCATGGCACATCATTCCATTAATTGACCTGGATTATCCATAAATGTTTATTACTAAAAAGCAAGAAAAAAGCAAGATGAAGAAGCAGGAGGAAACAGAAATTCCTAATTTTTTTTTCTACAATAGGCAGATTCTAAAGACGGTAAGAAGGGGAGAGAAAAGGGGAAAAGCCGGGGGTGGAGGATTGGCTCACTTACCTCTGAACCCTCACCACCATTACAAAACAACACTCAAAGGTCTGCAG
>NW_010580928.1:454634-472224 GCF_000705375.1 Tinamus guttatus | reverse complement strand
CATAGGATGGAAAACAAAGAAAAGGGGCAGACAAGCAGTGATTTTGCAAGACCTGAGTCTAGCTAACGTTTATGTAACTGAAAAATAAACCAAAATGCACCGTACCTTTTCTTTGTCACTGGCTTCTCGAGCCACAGTAGAGCCCTGAAACAGAAAAAACAAGGGCATCTAAAAATGTGCATATCTCCGAAACTGATGTGAAAACTTCCACAATAACAGGTCAAGTAGGAGCCAAGCTCTATCCTTCTAAACTTGAGAGCTGTCTTAAAGAAAGGTGATGCAGTAGGTGGAATGCCCCACTCCCTTGAACTACTGCAATCAACTGAAGAAGTTAGATCATGGAAGAGGACACATTAAATCCTCAATGCTCCACATCTGTGGTCTCTTCCAACTGCTGGCATTTCTTCCTCACATCTCATCCCAACTTTGAGAGAATCACACTGGAGGTTCAGTTTGTTTAGCAGTCTTCTGATCTTTTGGTGCCAGTTAGCTGCCATGTTATGGAATAATCTATTTTATACAGTTATTTGGACATATTTAACAGACATTGGAAAGTGATGTTGCAGTATATAAATTAAAACATAAAAGATCAAAGTATAACCAGACAAAAGCATCTTACGGTAACATTAAGTCAAAAAAGAGAGACGGGACCAACAGTAGATCTACCAAGATTTTGTCCGGTGTTTGCCAAAGACATTTTGAATGCTGTAAAAGACTTATTTCCCCTTAAAACTAGAAAGCTATATGATACTTTCTATGTAAGCTGAAGGTGGGAAAAAACACTCTACATGTTTCTCTCTCAGTTTCTGGAGCAGGAAAATGCCCTTTCACATAACCAGAGCTTACCCATCACCTAGTGGCACTGCAAGAAATAATAACTGTAGTTATACCTTTAAAACGTAAAAACGCTACCCTGTTTATGTTGAATGATAAATATATAAATGAGCTCTGCATTTTTTGGGAAGATGTGCATTGGGTAAAAAAGTGCAGGAATGGAGTTGAACTACTTTAAAGTACTTGAGGAGTTTCAACAATACCTCTGTATTTCTATATTTTTTCTTTTGTTTGCAGAGACAGACCTAGAAAACTAGATAGGGAAAGTGGATGAATATTACAGTAGCTTTAGTTATTCTGTATGGCACAGCAAGCAGAGATTTCATTTCACTGTATGAAAATAAAGCAGAAAATGAAGCCAGGTAAAAGTCTTTGATATTTGAGTTCTTTGAGGATACGCATACTATTTTGTATTGTTTTCTCCATCTGCTAAGGAAAAAGAGGATTTACAGTAGTCAAATTAGGGAGATTGCCAAATTTGATATTTAAGTCATTTTAATAATGCTTAGGACAACACCTTTGAAATCCTTTGCTGATCTGTAGTCTCTTAGTATCCATGCTCTACTGGCTCTCCTGCCAGTAGTACTGAACACCAACAGGTCAATTCATAATAATCTGGAAATCAGTTCTCAGAAATCAGCTTGTGTTGAGTATCTACCAACTTCCACGCAGACAGTCCACAGTAGGAAAAGCTGGTGCGACATGGAGCACCGCACACCTCTGGAGAGGGAGAGCTAAGTGACCTTCTTCCAATGAGCTTCCAGGTACCAGAATCACAGAGTCACTGAGGTTGGAAGGGACCTTTGGAGATCATCTAGTCCAACCTACCCCCTTGCACAAGCAGGGTCACCTAGAGCACGTGTCACAGGGTTGTGTTCCAGGTAGGTTTTGAAGATCTCCAGAGGAGGAGACTTGTGCAGAAGGAGATACACTTGCGCAGTTAAACATATCAGAAAGAAGTAGCTTTCTCAATGGAGACTCTGTGGGCTGATAAATACAATTCCTTACGTAGGGAGACTGAGAATATATTTTGAGCATTCATTCTAAAATACTGTATGTTGATTATTGGTAAACTTGCAAAGAGGAGATAAAGAATTTGGAACAAAAATAAACCACATTTTATGATAAAAGCAATAGCAATTCCGTAATCTAGCCTGTTTTCTTTTTTACTTAAATTTGATGAAGCTTTTGTAATAATAAGTACCATTCTATTGGTTTAAATGATGACATTATCTAATCATTATCTAAAAGCTCTCTGTTGAATCAGTTGTGGCTCTCCAAAATGTTGAAAAATACGTTTAACAGGATTGTTATTGTATTTGTCTGAATGTTTCTTTAACCATTAGTTACATTTAACAAGCATATCTGGTTAAATTGCATTTTTAAAAATACTCACAATGTACAATTTTTCTAAAATCATTCCTCAGTTTTGCTAACCAAATTTTTAAAAGTCAATAAAACCATCTAATTTTGGTGATTATACACACCTCAAATTCATTAAAACATTGAGCAATACGCTATTATCAAGACTAATATTTATGTTTGATATTTTAAACTGCTTTATTGCTTATTTCATTAAGTTATTTCTCACCTTTAAATCATATTTTCTATAAACAGATAAACGATGGCTGAACACATTTCTCGTAACAACCATATATACCTCGACTCCATCAACAGTAAGCCGATACATGCCCAAAAACTGGGGAAGAAGTGTATTCCCATGACACTCCACAATAAACTGTAGAAACAAGAGAAAAAAACAGAAATAAGTGTGTATATATGTATGTACGTATGTTTCTATTCTTTTTTAAAGATAAAACTCACAGAAACAGCACATCTGTTTGCTGAATATGTTTCTGTGGGGACAAATCTTCCAAAAATCATGCCAAGGCAAAACCCTTCTTCAGGAGATTATCCTACTTCCAAGCCAGTGTTAAAAATGAATAAACAAATAAATCTTGAAATGATTAATTGAAAATCTTGACTTCTGCAGATGATCTCATAGAAGGAAGAGGCTCCTTTTGGCAGACCTGTGCACTCTTCTGGTCCAAAAGAAAACCAAATGCAGATAGCACTTTTGGTACTGATCTCAAAAATGATAATTATTACTTTTTCAAACATGACACTGCTGTGTTTTGCATACTGTTGTCCTAAATTTTCTTTAATTTGAAAATTCTCAGCTCTCAATACTTCTTTATCATAATGAACATTTACGTTTTTCTGTCACCAACAAGGGATATTATTTATTATCATGGATTTTCTGCTAGTTCCCATATGATGCCTACCTTTCAGGGTCAACACAGTTGAGCAGCAAAACATATGGTACTTGTTTTTTTTTTCTTTTCTTTTTCTTCTTTTCCTTTTTTTTTCTAATTTACACATCGCTATTTCATTAAGATCTCCTTATTCCATTGCAAATGGACTAGTAACCTTGAAAAGACTTGCCACCTGGTTGATTTTTTTTCTTAAATCACCTGCCCTACCACTAACAGTTCAAGGTGGTGTTGAAAGACTACTGGTGGAAGCAGAAAAAGTACCAACTACTTTGATGACAAGAACTACTGAAGAATGAATATTAAGTCTCAGAATAAAAATCTCCATATTATATTAACCTAAAACCAACTCTAATATCTCCACTCATATCAAATCAAGGAAAAGTTAAGTGACAATGCTGTAAAGCAGAGAAGGAATCAAGAACTTTCCCCTTTCTATTACTACCAAATCCCAAAGAGAAGAACTTGGAAAAAAGTAAAAATTAGGGTCCTAAAGAGAAAATGAAAACACTGAACACTTTTAAAAGCAGGTCAGCTTTCATTTTTTGCTGAATACTGAAGACTCTTTTTTTTTTTTTGCCAAATGCTTTATTAAAGGCATTTTCCCCATCTAATACAGCACACCTTAGAGCCAGTTAACAGAATAAGCAATCTGAATCCTTTAATAATGTTGCTTAGTGTTTGATATAGACAGTATAACAAAGCTCTTGGAAATATGAAGATTTTCCAACTTTGGTTCCTCCGGTAATTTTCAGGAATTCCTTAGTCTCACTTACTTTATACTGGAATCTGCATGTATCAAATGCAGACTTGTCATTTTTAAACTGCAAAATCATAAATAGCTTTTGCGAAAGGTTCAAGAGTCCTGAAAGCAATCCTGTCCAGCAAGAACCAAAGTGAACGAACAACAAAGCTTGAAACTGCTGACTGGGAATTGAACAAAATTAACAGGCCTGACAGACAAGCTCTGCTGCCTTCGTTGCACCAGTTGAGGATATTGCAACACCTTCTGCCTCGCCTGCTGCTTTCCTGGAGGTTATAGCCCCCCTCACACTCATGCCACAAATGCTCCAGGTCACAGACTATCCCTCCACACTCCGAGCGCCTGGGAAGGGGCAGAACAGCCTTCGTTGGGAAGGAAGAAGTTGATCCGCCCCAACGTGCAAAGCAGCTTCACAGTAAAAGGTCACAAAGGGAAACTCGGGACCGAGCAGTGCACACAGAGGAGCATGTTGCATTTGAGAAGCACTTTGGCTTTGTTTCTAACCATCCAAAAGGCTTTAAAATCAGAGTTCTTGGATTACACATTTTTGATCATAGGATAGTTAACAACCTCACAAAGCAGTTCCGATGTGTTACAAGATACATAGCTCATTCTGCCCATCAGTAATTTCTCTTAAAGATGTGATCAGAAATTGAAAGTAGAACTATGAATACTGGGGTTCCAGAAAACTTTTTTTTTTTTTTAAGTAATTCCTATTATTCAAACTGCATTGTTAATTTGGTTATAAATATCAAGTACTTGACATATATTCTAAGGATACACATGTTTCTAATATTTTGGAAGGTTGGGAATGTTGTGCTCATAAAAACACTTACTGAACGATTCGATTCCCTCTCTAGGGAATCTGCAGTTTCTGCAATGATGTTAAAAATGAAACCAATTTCTCAGTTTAGTGTCATAAAATTTCATGCCATTCAACTGCTTAAAAGATCCATCTGTTTCTAAACTTACAGCTCTTAACTACAGAATCTGAATTCCTGGGCAGTAAGAGAAATACTCTTATTCTCTTCTTCTGTATGGGGAACTGAAAACACAGACACTGAAATACTTATTCAAAATTACACAGAGTTTGTGCCACTTGCAGGAATGGAGCCTAGACATCCTGCCTAGCAGACTATCCCTTATTGCCATCTCCTCTCAGTTGCTAGAGCATCGTCTTGACACACAAAACATTCCTTCAAATCTAGCTCTTGCTACAACTTTAATTTTAACCTTTCTGGTCCTGAGTGTCCCCATCTGTAAAAGAGCAATGGCATTAACACAGAACATATTTAACAAAATCATTGTAATTACATTAAAAAAAAATCTTTGTGCAGCAGAATGTGACCCCCTCCCAAACTATATTGCATTATGCAACAACAAAAAAAAGGGAATTCCTGAAAGTGGCTTACATCCTATTTATTAATTAGGATTAGCCATTGGCTAGCGTTGTTGTTGCATTGTGATGTTTTACAAATAAATCAGTGTTTCTAGCACGGAACAGAGTGCATGAGAAGCACTATTAGCCAGCTCTTCATTTGAAAAAAGGACTTGCCCGAGTCATTGCAGACTCCTGTAAGTCTCCAAGTAGATGAAATACTGCAACAATTCTTTCCTACTTGGTGCTGACTGCCATTGCCATTTAAAGAACCCCTAAAATGATTTCGTTGTTTCCCATGACAGCATTTTTATCCTGTTGGTGAGACAAAAAGGGATGAGGAAGGAATGGCACTTGTTTTCAAAATCTACAAGGTTGGTCTAGAGCTTCCTACCTTTGAAACTATCAATCCCCCAAATCTGCATCACAGAGGAGGCAAAACGTGTCATCTGTTTGGGTGGGAGTCCAGCAGGACTTGCACTGGTGACTGTGGTTGGCAGATTTCCAATTTGTCCATCTTGATATAAATGAAGTAGCAATTTAGTCACCTCAAGGTGCTTTTTAGGAATGTTTTCCTGAAGTTTCCCACTCACAGCTGGAATAAAAGTGAGCCTAGAAAATAAGCCAGTACATGCTTAACAGGACTGCTAAATTTTAGTGAAAGACCTTCACTCCTTTATGTTAATTCTTTCTAAAAAAGAACATTACAACAATTCTATCAAGCAGCCTTGCTAAATATATCTATAGCACTTAGCTAACACATTTACAAGTCCTTATATGCAGAAACAAAATCTATGTTTTTTAAGAGAGTGTTATAAACACCCTATAATTTTTCCTTAATTCATACAAACAATTTTGATTTTTCTGCACTGCACAAGGACACTATTACCATTAACAAAATAAAGTATCATAAGTATGTTGACATATTTGATCAGCTGTGCAGCATGTAAGCTTTCAAATACGTGATTGTCTGAGCTGTCTTGAACCCCATGCTTGCAGTGAAAATTAATAGGAAATTCTTTATGACCTTAAATTTTCAGTAGCTTTTCTATAAATACAAGTTCAAAAATCCTTAATAAAAACAGGACTTCTTCTATCTCATTTCACATTAAAAAAAATCCAGCCTCCTACTTCGCCATGACAACCATAGTAAGCTACAAGACTAAAAGAAAGAACAGTGCATATAAGAATATGGGCAAACAAGCTACTTAGGGCTCTTTTTCAAAAAAAAAAAAAAAAAAGTATGTAAAATTCTCCTACTTCTCCCCTTGAAAATAATGTGAGAAATGTGTTTGACGTTAATGAAGACTAAATCCTGAGTTAAACCCATCTCAATTCTGTAAAAACTCAGCATTGCTAACAGGAGCTGCTTTATGCAAGAATGCTCACCCTGTTCCCCCTCTAAAGCACTATCTCTGAGGTTTTCTATAATATGACTAAGGCAACACAGAGCTCGAGCTATTTAATACGTAAACGACAAGTCTATGAACTACTCAGGATTAATTTCTTTAAAGACACTGAACTGTATGATACAATTATTTAAAAACATTTTTGATATTGTAAAAGACAAGAGGTTGTTACTACCTTTTTTGCACTCAACTTTCACATCCTCTTGCCTGTAATCAAAAAAGCATCCTCCAACGTGCTGCATGCGCATATCTTTGCATGCGGAATCGCCCCCTCCAAAGGGAGATTGTGTAGCTGTCCAAAGAGTTTTGTCAAATTTCGGAATAATATGTTCATCTACATTCACCGAAGATTACTGCCATTTTCTCAAGCCCTAGTAATTTCACAGCAAATTATCTACTGGGCACATGTGAACCAATGAAAGAATCCCATAGCTGAATTAAAAAAAATCCACAAAATCAGAATGTTGTAACAGCAGTAGGTGTAGAATTTCAAGGCATAGAAAGTTGATTTATTCTAATAAGTCAAAGTAATCTAATTTAATGAAGAGTTCAACAAATTCACAGGTTTTAGGATACAAGCCCTATGGTTCACAGCCTGACATTTTGTGTTGTTTCAAACTGGGGCCAGTGTTAATTTTACTTCAAATTAATCCTAATCCAAATTTGACCACCAGGCACAATTATCTAGGCTATGGATTCTAACACTTGATGCCGTTATCATCAAATGAGTCTACTGGAACAGCAGTGTTCTGGACAGCATTCACGATTTGCTTGTATGTATAAAATATAATTTTATATATTTCTATAAATATATATATATAAAACTCTTGTTCAAGTCTAGGTCTCAACAGAGCCAGTACAGGCAAACTCTATAATTTTGTGTTGTTAAATATTAAAATATGAAATCTCACATCTTTCTATGATATCTCTTGTCAATAATAACTCCAGACCATGGTGGGAAGACAGGGATGTGCAGGCTGAATTCCATCTAAATCCCATGCTGACAAGTTTCTTGTTTTCAGGAGCACCTCACTACAGGAAACGGTGGCCCTATAGACTTGAGGGGAACATATACTGTTCAGATGAGATCACATATTCTTATATTTACTTTTTCTCTGTTTCCATATAAAATTGTTTCATAGGACAGTTATAACAGAGCAAAGGCCATATTTTATGCAGCTTCTTGATCCACGAGAAGAGCTGGCTGAAGGCTGGCTCAAGTATTTTAGCAAATTTTCCTAAAATCTTCACCTCTTGCATACCTACCCCCTAGGACATGCCAGGACAGTGGAGGCATGCTTCCTCACTCACATGTGCATTTATATAGCAGCACATTATATCGCCTTGCTTTACCCACCTCTTCCTGCCAAGGTATATACAGATGTAAGTCACGAGGAGAGAACGAAAAGGAAAGAAAAAACATCATGCAGTAATGGAGCCTGTGCACAAACTTAAATGCTGCCCTCCTTTAGCAAGATCCTGGCCAGACGCCAGCCTAGCGCGGTGCCAACCCCTCGATTTCCTTACTTTCATTTTCCAACCTCCTCCAGTTTGTGTAATGGTTTTCCACCTACTTATGGTGTTAACCTTTTATGCTACATCCCAGTAAATAACCTTGTGTCATTCCTCGATTTCTGAGCAGCCCTGAACCATGCTCTTAGTGCCCTTTTCCCCTTTTCCCCCTTATCATCTGTGCTTTTTCCCTCTCAAAGCCTTCCTGTTCCTTTTCCCTTTTTCTGCTCCACAAGCTAATGTCCTTTTCTTCCCCGCTTTGTTTTCTCCTTTCTGCTGCCGGGCGCCTCTTTAGCTCATTCCATTCTTCTCCATTTCCTTTTCTTTCCTCCCCTTCCAGCTGGCCGGCAGTTTCGGGGCTGCCCGTTGCTATAGAGACCAGCGGCAGCGATGGGGACCGGCGCAGTTACCTGCCTGGGCAGGGAGCGGGCGGACAGGAGGGACCGCGGCCTGCGGGGAGCATCGAGGTACCCGCCTGGTACCCCAAGGCCTCCCCTCCACTCGCTTGACGGAGCTTTGCAATTTCCTTATTTCCTCTCCTTAAAAACACAAAAGTCCCCTGTGTGGCAGCACCAAGGAATAATAAATCCCCTTTGAAGCCTATTTCAGTGAAAAGAAAAAAGGTGTGCAAAAGCGCTTTTTTTTTTTTTTAAGAGAAAAAAAATTGATCCAGCCTTTGACCTACTCTCAAAGAGCAGGAGATTACACTTTTGCATCAATTTGCAATAATTTAATCTTTAAAGCAACTTTTATGCACTGGAAAGGACAGGGTACATTGCTTCAGAAGGTAGAACATTTATCTCCAGAATTTTATTCAACTGACACTGATTTTCCCCTCAAAAATCCAACTTTTAGTTTATAAAATATGTATACTAATATCTGCATAGTATATTCTCTGTTCTACATAAACTACTAGGTTAACTTTTGTTCACAGGACCAAACACCCACAGGAGACACATAAATGTAGCTTGAAATTACAAGCAGGGTATTACCTCCTCCTTACACCGAAGGTGAAACCCTGACAATGTACATGTAAAACATGACCTTGCAAATTGACACTTTAACCTAAACACCCCATCTCCAAGTCAGGCATTCAGGCTGAAGACACATTACCATTTGTGTGCTAAAAAGACTGTACTCACTCTTTCAGAAAGTTCAGAACATCCTGTTATTGTGCTCCTTAAAAAAATTGTTTTTCCCAAAATAAAGACCATGTAGTATAACTTCCTGAATTAGGATTTTTTTTTTTAAAACCCTAACAATAGTATTTTAGAATTTTTGAAATGGCCTAAAGCTACTGCAATGTTTGCAGTTACTAACATGCTAAACTCAAATCTGCATGTTAATAACTTATTAATCAAAACAGCTTTTCACATTTTTCTCCCCTATATCTGTGTCAGAGACAAAAATGTGACATTAATCTAATGTGGAGCTGTTTGAAGGATGTGTAAGTCTAGGGTTGAGTCCTAAAAGAGGAGTAGGATCTTTTTTGATGTATTATTAGTGGAATGAGGGAATGATCCAAAGCACTCGCTCTGGCACTTACAACAGAGCTCGGCCTTCAGGCCCAGCCCAGGACAGCAGTCCATATGTTCTGCAGGCTGCAGCAACTGCACAACGTTGAAGATGCCTCTAACCCTATGCCTCAGAGGGCAGCGCTGCTCAGATGCCTCACCACAGAGATGCCTGGCTCTGAGGAGCCACGATCTGCCTTCAGACTTACAACCCAAAGCAGGGATGATACGTAAATTATCACAATGATCCGATTTAGAGAGCAACTTGGACCAAAAGCATGGTAGAAAAGCCCCCATAAATTCTTTACCCTTGAGTTAGGAAATGTAGAGACAGGTCTGACTCTGCTGAAGCTGCTGGGCATGGTAGAGGCACTGCCCAGGAGCTCTGTCCTGCACCACAGCGGGGACAGGCGTTATCTCTACCGAGAATGTTCTTGACAGGGAAGTTCTGCACAGTTACCTCTGCAGAAGAGAAACTTTGGACCACAGGACCTCAAGGAGGTGCAGATGTTTGATGCTACTCCTTTTCTACACCAGTTCCAGGGGGAGGCAGGAGATGAGCTTCCCTAAATCCACTGCCAAATCTACGAGTCCCTGTGTGCCCTACGAGTCCCTGGTGCCTCTGCCCAGCACAGGGGCTTTTGGGACAGACCTTCGAGGAGCTCAACTCACACTTAACACCACCAAAAGGAGCCAGCGATCAACTCCAGTTTACTGATCCTTCCTCTTGTTGTCAGCAGCAGAACTTTTAAGCAATACTGCACCAGATCTGGAGGCATTTGAAACGAATATTTGATTTTGCCTTTGATTACTATTTAAATATACAATAGTAAAGGGTCTATGATTAATACTATTAACATGATTGATTAATTACAATTTTTTAAATGTCAAACTGCTTCTGAAATTAGGTAAGCAGAAGTGCAATGATTTTTTCCAATATTTCAAAGTCCGATTTGAGCATATTGCAATAGGTCTAATGTATTTGACAAGTAAACGATACGCAGTTGAAAAAATGTCTGGAGAATTGCTAGAAGAGTTCTACTCTCTTTACTCTGAAATGACAGTATATCAATAATATAAGCAGTTATAACAGCTGCAAGTTATCAACAAAATGTGACTAAAAGCAGCATTTCATACTATGTATCAGAAAATACTAGAGCAGTTAAAAACTGGCTAGCATGGAAATTCACAGCATAAAAAAGTGTTATGTCATATATATTTATATTTACCACATATAAACCTAGCTGATTCATGATCTAGGTCATTTTGTTTTCAGAAGTATATAAAAAGCTGGTCTATGCAATACGGATTCCATAGTCAAGGCATAAATGACAACATGTTTTGCAGCTTCAAGTGTGGAGACATCTATTTCCTCTATTTGTCTAGGCCACAAGAGGTAGGCTTCTTTTGGGGACATTTTATTTTATTTTATTTTAAACTTTGCAAGAGAAATGATGAGCTCTCATGTTTTTACTCAGTATTAAAGGCATCAGACTCATCTGAGGAGCTGACAGAAAGCGTCAGTGTTTAGACTGAAGTGCTAACCATCTGTTCGAGGTTGTAGGCTTGACTGTCACTAAAAAAAAGAAAAAAGCTACATCATCTTACAGGGTGAAAGGATAAATGCAACTCACAGTTATGGATAGCAACTACAATTTGCAAGTGTCAGGAGTACTATTTACAAGTCTACATTTTTATATAAAATTACAATACGTATTTACATTCTGTTTCTTTAGTAGCTTCTCCTGATACTGTTTCAAGTCTGGTTCAGTTTTAGTTATTTACAGATGTTTAATATGTAGCATTTGATGCTTTGATGTTCTCTTTGTTTTCTTCTACTTCATATGAAGTTCTTTATTTTAAATAGTAGTTACATTACAACGAACTGGGACATCTAACCCAATTACTTTTGGAAAATGTCACACAATACTACGAGAGAATGCTATCCAGAAAGACCAAAGCTGTTAACTCAGGCAAACTAATCTCCTAGCAAGTTACTAGCCATTTCAGTTCCTGCAAGTATCCTGATTTCTCTAATCTCTACAGTGCTCTGTGTACAGATTGTGTAACCATAACCTCACCGCGTCACTGCTGCAAAGAACAGACAAGCTACGATGAATGAAGGAGGATGGCAAGAACTGGATACGTTTGTGAACTATCCAACTCCATAACCACCAGTTACTGATAAAATAACATTTACTTCTACTACTGGGCAGTATTTTTCCTAAGTAATCCCATCTTGGTTGTACTTTTGTGTGTTCCTTAGTAGTTTAGCTTCTTTAGCTGTGGCAACAATTATAAAAATGGAAGACATTGCATAGTAAGAGTATGCAAGTCAACACAGGGAACTTGTTTTTCACTCTATTGGCAGAGTGCATCAAAACAGAACTGAACTCAAGAACTTGATTTATTGACAAAAACTCCCAGTGCAGTATCTGGAAAGTCTTACACTACTTCAACTAAGCATCCAGCAGAACCATAAAGTTACATGTACATTGGTAAACAGGTCTTGGACTGTCTTCTGGCATAAATCCTGGTTGGAACAGAATAGCCCACACCCAAATTATTAATTTTTTCTCTTCTAAAACAGGATGGTAACAGCCTGAATTAGCTTCTTGACCCTTGCCTAGAATTATTTGGGCCAAAGCCGGGCTACAGCGGGGACTATTCTAATAATCTATTAAAAAGAGTAGGGGTTGAGTGTCAGGGGATTTTATCTGGCCTGGTATTGCTTCTTAGTACAAATGCAGTCCAAGGCCAATCTGTGGGGGGAAGACTTAGTCAGGAGAATCATTTAAAGACCATCACACCAGGACAATGGTTTCCCTAGACTCTGTCATACAGGCAAACTCAAGCTTCACTCCTGAATAATGTCTAGAAAAAATGAGACAAGCTCTGCACCTAATAATAACAGCAATGACATTCAATTTCCAGCAACAAATTACAGGACCTCATATCAACCATGTCACTAGGGTTATTGGGATTTAATTTAGATTTTCTTTAATTATTAGAACTATTTTGTTCCTTTAAGAGTGCATTATTAAAGACACCAAAATAAATTCATTTCATTAATAGTTCAATTATTAAACTATCTCTGTACTTGGGTTACTCAGCCTTTGCAAAGCTTTGTAAAGTGCTCTCAAGTTCTCTGACAAAAAAAAAATACAGGCTGTGTCTTTATGAATGTTTCGGAGGCATCACTGAAAGCTATCTGACCCAAGCAATTTAAGATACTAACGCAGTATTGATAAGATATTTAGCATTAAATAAGTGCCTACTTTATTTCTTATAGTGATAATTTGCTGGTATAAAGTGAAATTGGATGCCTGGTACAGAAAATTTGTAAAACATTATTACTTGGATCCTAAATTATTATGAATCCCGGTGCTTTCAAAGCATTAGCAAAAGGAAAAATTCCAACAGTGATTTAGAAGTTCATTCATGTCAGAGCTATCTCCTGGGATAGTCTTGAATGGAGACAACTGTTTTGAAAAGCCATATGGCTTTTCCACTAGCTTAAATATCTCAACATTTATTAATCATTAATAGTAGCTTCCAATGTCAAATAAGAAATGGAATAAACCTCTAATTTTGTTGTAGGGTTTCCCAGATCGAAACTTTGGAGATCAAAGCTAAAATACTAAGTTGGAAACTGATAACAACAATCCCCAAATTAAAATTAGATAATGGTTTAAAATTTCTTTTCAGTAAAACAGTAGTTAAAAGGTGGTACTGTGGACATTTGTGACAATGAAACTACTTATCTACTTTAAGATATAATCATGCTAGTCTTACATTTTAATTAAGCAGAAAAGTAACGTGCAGAGACAGACAAGGATTCATATCTAACTCCCTGAGGGCTTCACAAACTACTCTGGACTTGATGGAAATCACAGATCTCGAACGCAAGAAGAGAGAGAGAAGCAGTCGAAAGCTTCACAAAGATGCCTGGCAATGGGTCACTTCCAAACACCTAAGAATCATGACTTAGCCTCTGTTTTTCCTTAAATGAAGGTTTTAAAATGAGCTTACAAAAGTTACAGAAAAGAAAAAAAGGTCAAGTCTGAGAGCTTTTGAGAGTTTTGCCTACACTCAGTGTTGAGAAACAGTTGCTTCTAAAATGGACTTTGAGTTTCCTATTTGATTGATTGAAACTGTCAGAAAATTACTAAACATTGCAAGACAAAAATAAAAATCTGCAAGAAATGAAAACACTGAATCTCCTGAAGGTTTAACTGGAAACCACAGCCCACAAAAGTGAGGAGAAGGTGGAAGGGAGGAAAAAAACCTTGTTTTAAGAATCATAGTTTAGAGAGTTTTTATAGGCTTTCCAGTTTTATTATGTATTTGATGGCTTATTCAAACTGCTTTGAAGCTAAGAAAACTCGCACTGATTGTTTTAAGGCTTTCCATTTTTCTGAGGTGCCTGCCTTTCTCTCCCCACCCCTGCAACTGTGCCTTGCAAAATATACACTGCCACATTGTGACAATTATCGATATAAATTTGAGAGATTTCTATTTGCTCTTGACTTTACAGTAGTTTAACATAAATTCACACTGGCAAAACCTGTCCATTTATGTAAATTATACCAAATTTTTCATTTCTCATACAGGACAACATTTACGATTTGCAGTCTGTTGTTACTGGAATGCACAGACCAGACAGTGATCGGACCTGCAAGGTCTGGTCTGGACCACAGACACATCCCTAAGCTAGGCCAGAATAAAATAGTGTCAAGATTGGGCATGTGCTAACTGAAAGTCAGAGCTTCTTAATAAGCTTAGAAACTCGTGGATTCCAAATCAGCAAATCCGTATCAGGTAGACGTATCATTTTGCTTGGAGCTAGTTTAGACATTTAGAAGAATGCAGCCTTGTGAATTCCAGATGCACAATAAATTGCTGGTCAAAAAAAAAAAAAAAAAAGAAGAAGGAAGCGATCCTTTTGCCATAATTATTAAATTTTAGCATTCTAAAAACAGACAGACACCACTCCAAAAATCCAATATCTCTACAGCCAATAGAGTACTGATTTCTCTCTGATATACACATTTTCCCCTCCTGCTCTTGCATTATAACATTTAAGAGGAGATCCCATATTTTGATATAATTACCTGATGGTATTTCTTCAGTATGTTGTGCATTTCTGCTACATCTTCACTTGTTATAGTTTTGATGATATATCTTTTGTCGTAAGATGTATGAAAGCGGGCACCACTGCGCGCTTGGGAATCATTGGCAAGTGGTGCACTTCTTGTCAAGGAATTCTGTCAATTAGTCCAAAAAAAATCAAGTCAGACAAAAATATGCAAGTTTTAATTAAAACAGGTAGAGAACACATACAGTTATTTTAAAATCTTTTTTCAAATCATTTGCACTAGTTGAACTCTACTATAGCATGTATCTCAAATCGACAAATCACTTCAAGATATGTGCAAAAGAAAAGAGTGGTTGAAGGAAGGTATCGGCCATCAGTAATTTAAAAATCACTCATAAAGTTGAATTAGATTTCACTGTGCTTTGCTACATATATGTTATCAGCTCTCAGGACAAACTACATAGTCTTATAAAAAAGAATCATCATATTACACCACAATAATTATACATACAGGATTCATTAGCAGTATCATTTTACAACTGAGCAGTGTTTTTCTTGAGCGAATGTGATCTGGTACACAACCCAGGACTGAGAGTTAGATTCTGAGCTCTGGCCCCAGAGCTATTCCTGTGATTTGGTATCTAGCCCATCACCATCCTGTTCCTCCTTTTGTCAGATAGACCCAACTACCTTTAGACAAGCTCAAGTGCAGCTGATCAGTTAATTAGCTAAAGTTCAAGTTAATAGCTTGAATTTAAGAAGCCACTGGAACACATGCAAGTAAGTGTCCATTTTTAGGGTTGCTTATACTTTTAAATTGTGTATAGGAATCCCACTGGCCTCAATGGGCCTTAAGCATATTTAAATCCTATCACATATGTGGGATGATTTCTGAATTTAACATTAAGTGAAAGAAAACCAAAATATTTTCCCACAAGGCTTCTTAGTTCAAATGAAATATTCAGGATCAGTAGGAAAAACAGGAATACATTGCCTAAATGTACCAAACTTTAATAAGTTTTCTTGGAATGAAAACCTAATTATGACACTCATGTAAGAAAAACACATCTTTGTACATTACTCCCTTTTTATAGATAGGTGATGATTTTTGATTTTTTTTTATAGAAAAGTGATGTTTTCTTCTCCTATTCTCTCAATTCACTACAGAAATAAAGGATACAGATGTTCCCTTAGTGCTTGCAAATAACCAGTTCTTTCAGACTCATGAAAACAGAACTTTTGGGACAAATACTGTGGACTCAGTTCCTTCCTTAAACTGAGTTTTCATAGTCAATTAACAGATGAGAGTCCTAATAAGACAACCACTCCTTCCAGTTTCAGCTACCTCCATCACAGTTTTCAGAACCTGATGCTGCATGACTTCACATGGTATGAAAACACTAGTTATGGGAACTCAGAAAACAGAAACCTGCAGTAATACTTATTTTCTATCTGTTTTCAGATGTTCCATCTTCAAATTCCTTCCCCACTTCTCCACCACTGAAATGTTTTTATATGCTGCGGAAGTCACCTCAACAGGAAAGGTATCATAAATGGATCAAATTCTCTTAATGTTACATTTGTTGTCAGGGCTCTGATGGTTTGAAAACTGAATTATAGATTTGTCTTAGAAACTATCCTTTGTAGGAGGCCTCTGGCTTCTAGAGCCAGGGCAAGACCTCTTCAGAAACAATGACAAAGCGAAGACGATACAGAGGACTCAAGTTAGCATTAAGATAACACACATGAACATTCTTCCCCAAAAGACTTCTCAGGAGTCGGAATGAAGGAGAAACACTTCAGAATAGTTTCACTACAAGTAGAAACATGCTGCTTCCAGCCAAGCGTCTCTGGAGATCAATAGTGCAAGCAGTGTGTTAACAGAGCTACACCACGAGATGCTTCTTCTCTGGAGCAGTCTATGTCTTAAATTCAGTAATTTTGAGGCCATAAAGGGACCAACCCATTTTTACTTCAAACCTCCCAAATGTCTATGCTCATGCAAGCATAAACTGCTTCATCCGATGATTAAAAATAATATCTAGTATATAGGTATGATTATGTAGCAGCCCATGAAAACTAATATACATTTATCCAAGTTCTTAATATGTTAGATTCTCATGTTGGAATATGATACTTGATGCATTTCAGTACAGACAGCATAAGCAATACAAAATTTTGACTTATAAAGTGTGACAGTTGTTCAAGTAAGAATCAACTAATACTCCCTTTACCATGCTTCTTTTCATTACAGCTCAGACAACATTTAAAAAAGAAACTAGCCAGATTTGGTAAATCATGTTTTTTTCCCCTGACTCTTGTCTTTTCCAGCAGTAGCTGTTTTTCTAGTGGAGATGAATTCTGCCTGATTGTTAGCTGCAATAACAGCTGATTTGCAAATACAACTATCATTCTAAATATGCTGCTAACAAGGGAATATAGTATTCCCTTGTATAATACATCTGTATTATATTCTGTACATGCAATAAGTACTTAGCACGCAATTTACTCTTTCTTAATGCTTTAAAAGGTTAGAAATGGTAATGCATTTATGAGCAGATGGCTATTTTATTATTAATTATCTATATCAAGCTTAATAAGAATTCACACAACTAACATTTTATCATATATATATATATATATATCTTTTTTTAAGGAAAAAAACATTCTTATGCTAAGCAGTGCTGTTATGTTCATGCTCAGGTAATCCAGATGCCCTCTCTGCAATATTCTGGCTTTAGTAATTATTAGAGATTGAAAGGATGTTAAATACCAAATGTGTTTATATTACAATACTTCTGGTGTAGGG